>CM038793.1:114128077-114316692 GCA_021764765.1 Vicia sativa
ATTTAAATCGAATGCCTAACTTTAGCTATCCGGTGAAAATCTCACACTTTCGTGGTCTCAACCCTAACCTATTTACTTTTCTTACTTTCGTAACAAAAAGGTTTTATTTTTAAGCATAAAAAGTTATAACCAGAGCCTAAGTTAATTAAGGTTTTAGCTTAAGTTTGATCAGATACCTATTGTCTCTAACTATCCCATACCGACACTAAAGGTTTAGCTAGCCATGGCAATTGGAATAAATTCACAGCAAACAGAAATAAATAAACATAAGACAGACATTATTAATAATTAATAAAATTCAAATTTATTAATTAAAATAAACTGTAATACAATCGTAAAGTTAGAAACCTGAAATAAGCAGTATCCTATATCCTTCTTCCACAGGTCGGAAATTCGGACTTCGGAAATTGGAATGCAAAACGAAATCTGTAGCTTGAAATAAATCCTAAACTAGATTAACAATTTCCTAATGTTGAAAATTGTTATTTGGGCAGTGAAATAAACAAAGGAAAAATACGAAATGCAGGAAAAATAGAAACGGTTAACAATGGGTTCACAATTTGGCAGAGCTTCCGCACAATTAAATTCTCAAAATGCTATGTACGTTTAGCTTTGAAGGCTGAGCTATTTATAGAGGGATGTAAACTGCCAGTTGGGAAAATTCAGACTTCGTGGCCTCACTTCAAAGTTCCAAAAATATAGGAACGTGGGTTTGAATGTGGCTTGAATGGGTAGTTGAGAAGATTAAGGAGTCTTTGACTCCTCTGCTGTAGCCTTTTCACGTTCTGCACTTGTTTTACAACTGATATAAGGCGCGTTACGGTCGTGGCAGATGGCTGACGATCATGTTTAATAATTTAGCGTGTTACGGTCGTGGTAGGTGCGTTACGGGCGTCACACGCTCCAAAAGCATCTTACGGTCGTGGCAGCTGGCTGACGACCGTCACAGCAGCAAAATCTGCATTTCTTGACAGATTTGTCCTTTCTTCTGTTCTTTGTTGCTAGTTTTGTATGTTTCAAGTTTTCTTCTAGTCTGAGCTAAGTTATGTGGTACCTGCAAAAAGTCATAGCAAACTCTGAATATTCGGGAGTTAATCGGGTCAAAATAATACAAAACGGGTTAATTTCATGGTAAATATACGATACGATTTCGTGTTATCAATGTGTAGGAGGGTTATCAAACATTGCTCACAAATTTTCTTATTGCTAATCCTCAATATACTCCGGCAGAGGGGGAGCCGCTTCATCGTGATGTTAATTTTTATATTTGAGATTATTCATTGGCGGAAAAAGGCCTAACGATTGTTTTTGGTGGTGAAAATTTGGCGGGCTACTTAAGAATTGGTGGTAGAAATATATTTCAAAGAATTTAGATATGGAAGGAAGGCCACGTCAACCAAATCTGACACCAAAACAACTTGAAAAAGTAAGACAATTGACGTTAAATGAGGCGAGATGCAAGTCAGCGCAACGTGAGGCGGCAATGGAGGCCCAAATGGTGGCAATGAGGAAAGAGTAAAATCGGCAAATGGAGGTCATGGCGAAGAGGCAAATTGATATGGAACAGCAAATGAGACAATTTATGCAAGAGTTTGGTGGAAATCAAAACGTTCGCAGTCAAGAGTTAGAGGTTGATAAAAATGAAGATGATTTTGATATTGATATTTACAATTATCCCAACCAAGATGACTTGTAACATTAAGAAATTTTGAAATTTGAAATTTTAGTTTATTATATTAAATTTTATTATATAATTTCAATTTATTGATTTTATCATATTAAATTTTATTGTATTAATTTATTATATTAAATTATAATTTTGTTTATTAAAAAAATAACAATAGCGACGCGATTTCCATGTCACAAAGTTGTAACATGTAAATCACGTCATAACATATCATATATAAAAAAAATCAAAAACTAAATAATAAACATGTTATTAAATAAAATTAAGTTGTGATGTGAGTTTCTCTTCACAAATTAGTGACGTGAAAATCACAAAATAAATAAAGCTGCTCTGACCCCACTTCACCTGCAACGTCTGCTCACACTGACATAACTTGACTTATTTATTAAACTAATTGCGACGTGATTTTCACTTCACAATTTTGTGACATGAAAAAATCGCGTTGCAATAAGTTTGTCACGCACTCCCTAACCACATTATTGTTTGCGTCGCTATTTAACTATTGTGACGTAATTTTTCAAGTTGTGACGTGAATTATACGTTGCAATTAAGAGTATTTTTTATAGTGGTATTTGATCTATTATTAAATCAAATATATGAATTGATGAATATAAAAGTAAATAGTTTGTTTCTTGTAAATAGAATTGAGAAGGATATAATTAGAGAAACTTCACTTATTTGGTAAAAAAGTATGATTAATTTAAGAAAATAAAATAAAATGAAAATTTTGAGAAATTTCCATGAGTAAAAAAGAATATTACTAAACTTGAAATTTAAATTGTTACTTGTATACATTATATATAACTAACTAGTGACTCCACTTAATTCACCATCTTAGTTTCTTATATACTTGAAAAGTACCAAACATACTTGAAAAGTACCGAACAAAAATCATGAGATTTCAATCCCTTCCTCTCCTCCTTATTATTTTGTTGGCTTCAGCCACCATGAATCAAGCTATACCAAGTTGGATCCCCATAAAGAATATTAATACTATGTATTTTTTTAAAATGGTCCATTTCGCAGTCAACGATTTTAACAATAAAGAAGGACAAACATTAGAGTTTGAGAAACTCATCAGCGTTGAAGGCCAACCCATAACGGACGGGACCAACTTCCGACTCACTCTTTCCGCCAAAAATAAGATGTTATTTTCTCACAATTATGAAGCTGTTGTATGGGAGTCGTTTCATAGGGGGGATTGGGTCCTCGCTTCCTTTCAACGTGCTTAAATTATTATATATCTTTTACGTTTTCTTTCTATAACATCATTCTCCTGTATGCCTTATTATATTATCAATAAAAGTTTATCATAATGGATTGTGGATCTAGTTCTATGATATCATCATTTAATTATCTGTGTGCAAAAGATTTCTTGAATAAATCACCGGTTCACAATGTGTTGGGTAGTGTTAGTTAGATCAAAATAGGTAGAGGCCTAAACCTTTTTAATCAAAGCGTCTATTTTTATTTCTTTTAACTCATTTTATTTGATGGAAAATTTTACTCATTTGATAATTATTAGAAAACGAGAAGAATAATCATCTTATCGCAAGAGTTTATAGTAGATTTTGTTATTATGTTAAATGTAAAAGTAAATAGATGAATAATATATTTGATTAAAAATAATTAGGGATGTTGATGGACAGATTTTTAACATAACTAATCCATATCTAATTTATAGTCATTTTTTTTATAACCGGCTATCATAATCAATCCATATAAATGATTATATTTTTACATAACCGATTATAAAACTGGTTTATCCATGACCAAATTTTGTAACCGCTTATAATTTTTATATTTTAAAATTTATAATTAACTTTTAATTTATACTATCGATTTCAAAAATAAATAAAAAATTACATCGACTTTAAATTTATTTCGTATTAGTTTTAAATTTTTATTTTTTGTAAATTTTTTTTTGAAAATACGAAAAAAATTTGAATTTTTGGTATTTTCGAAAAAAAAAATTTTCACAATTTTGAAAAAACTCGACTTTTTGTATTTTTGAAAAAAAAGAACAATTTTTTCTAATTTCTGAAAATAAATCTTTGAATTTTCGAGAAAACTTGATTTTTTTATTTTCCGACAAAACTCAATTTTTCGTATTTCCGACAAAACTCAATTTTTTTTGTATTTCCGACAAATCTCGAATTTTTTCGTATTTTCAAAAAAACTCAACATTTTCGATTTTCCAACAAAACTCAATTTTTTTCCAATTTTTCAAGAAAGCTCGACTTTTCGATTTTCCGATAAAACTCAAATTTTCGTATTTTCGACAAACTCAATTTTTTTTATTTTATAAGAAAACTCGATATTTCGATTTTCCGATAAAACTCGATATTTCGTATTTTCGACAAAACTCAATTTTTTCGATTTTCCGACAAAACTCGATTTTTTCGTATTTTTGGAAATATCAATTTTCTTGATTTTCAGACCAAACTCAATTTTTTGGATTTTTGAGAAAACTCTACTTTTTCGATATTCCGACAAAACTCGATTTTTTTATTTTCCAACAAAACTCTTTTTTTTTTTCGGAGAAAACTCAATTTTTTTGTTATTTTGAAAAAATCGATTTTCTTGATTTTTGACCAAACTCGATTTTTTTTTATTTTGAGAAACTCTACTTTTCGATTTTCTGATAAAACTCGATTTTCCATATTTCCGAAAAACTCGCATTTTTTTTTATTTTCCGACAAAACTCAGTTTTTTCCTATTTTTGACAAGACTAATTTTTTTCGATTTTCCAACAAAACTCATTTTTTCGTATTTTTCAAAAAAACTCGATTTTTCGTATTTCTGACAAAACTCGATTTTTTGTATTTTCGACAAAACTCGATTTTTTGTATTTCCGACAAAACTCAATTTTTTTAGATTTTCGTAAAAAAAATATTTTAAAAAATATGTTTTTAGTTTTTATTTTGGATATGGATGTCTAAAATGTGGATGTGGTTAAAACCATATTAATAAAATATCCAAAATATGGATTTGGGTAAAACCATATTAATAATTAACCGGTTATTCATAACCGGATTTAAATATAGATATGGATAATTCTTATAACCGATTAATTGGAACACCCCTAAAAATAATGGATCCCTAGCCTTTGGCGGGTACTGAACACATACCAGAATCATTTGACTTGAAAATAATGGATATGCAATAAAACTATTTTTTTTTGGAGAAAAAGAATAATACTTTTAAAAAAACAGTTTACAATTAAAAGTCGATATGAAGATTTAGGCATCCACTAGACTGAAAGAGACAAACAAGCCCAACTACACTTACCAAACATCTAATTGAGTACAAAAATAAGCCAACTTCCCATAGCAGCCAACTCTACATCTCAAAATTTGAACAATGTCGTGGCTGTTAATCTCCATGGTGTTCTTCTCTTGAAAAATTCGCATATTCCTCGTATTCTAGATAGCATAAATTGTTTCAACAGCCGCCACTTTGATCATCATGCTAATGCAACTCTTGCCTTTATCCTGTTGACAAACCCAATTGATCTCATAATTCCAATCTAAAGGTTGAAGTTGCAACTGCAACCACTGAAGCACTTGTTTCCACACTTTATTTTCTCCGAACATTCAAAGAAAAGGTGCTTGCAGCTTTCGGGCTCGCCACTGAAACTGCACTTACCATGAGTTTGATTTCTCAGTTTACTCAACCTATCTTTTGTCATAATGCGCTTTCTTCACACCAGCCACTTGATAAACACTGAATGAGGCCTCACCCCTTTACCAAAGAACATTTTCCTCCAAAGTACTTTGGGTTTATTCACTACAAAAAAAACAACAGTTTGACAGGTGAATTACACCTCACAGATGAAAAAATCACCCTGTAACGTCATTATTGCATGATAGATCAATCACCCCTAAAACACATTAGTCGCAACATTTTTCCAGATGGAAAATACTTCGCAACGTTGCCAACTGAAAAATACTCCGCAACGTCGCCGAAAAGTTGCGGGTCAAATTCACTTGGCAAATTTGAATATACAGACACTTGCTAACTGAATTTCACCTGGCAAATATATATATATATATATATATATATTTTTAAAATAATAATACCCTAAAATTTACTACCTTTGTTTCTTTTTATACGAGAAAAGTGATTTTTTAGGTTCATTGAATAACTAATCTATTTGGTCGGTTTATAGTCCAAATACATTGATTATTCAATGAACCTAAAAAATTAATTGTCTCTTATAAAAAGGACGGAGGTAGTATTATTCTATTTTTTAAAAATAATAATATGTAAATTCATTACCGGATCAAATTTGAAAAAATTACATGGTTGCCTATCATTGGTTGAAGACGGACACGTAGGTCGTCTTCAAGCTACAGCCATCTCAAATTTGAGTTCCTCCAACTGTGAAATAAATTCCTCACACCGATACCATTAGATTCGTCTCTTCAAGATGATTCTGATGGTACCATCACGAATAAATTATTTCACCTATACCAAGAACAATTTGAAGAAAAGCAGAAAAATAGCGAACTTGTTTTCAGAAATTCAGACTCAATTCTCAATGAAAATGAAAACCAGAAGAAGCATGATCTTCAGAGATGAAGGGACTACATCCTAGCAATTTATTTGACGTGAAACGATTGAGAATTCCAATTGAACGAAGTTTACAATCAGAGCTCCGAAACTTGACTTGGATATCACGATTCAGGAGACCTCAAGGTACCATTCTTGCTGTGTTAGCTTCAATGAAGTTCAAGGAAGAAGAATGAAGGGTTAATTTTAAATTGGAATGACTTTAAGAGTGAAATCGAGATTGCAGAAATATGAGGTTTGGAGTGAGTTTGGCACCGATTTTCTGGCTCGCAAAGCTTGAGGAAATGAGTGAGGAATGGTCCTCTATTTATAGGGAAGTGAATGGTGATGAAAGTGAGGAGAAATTATGGTGAAATCGTGCAAACCAAGCTAGCTGAAATCATGCCAAATGTGTAACTTAAAAGGAATCAAAACGACATCATTTCAAGTGTAATTTGCATCAAAATGCATCTGGACAATTAGTTAAACATGTTTAGCATCTAAACTTTGAGTAATTCGCCTTGTAATCCAAGTTTACTTATGGTAAATTTTCTGATTCGAAGCAAAAATTGGATGTCATGGAGCCTCCTTCAAACATATATAGCTCATTGCATAGGGACCTTTATGATGCAATCTTGGACTCTTTGAAAAGCTAAGGTTACATATATTGAAATGTGCTTGGAAAGGTGTTGTTTGACATCTTGAGCTAGAAGTTATGCCCTCTTGAAATTGTAAAAAATCATTTGATTTTCTACACTTAGAAAAATTCTAAGTTTGTCACAAAAATGACTAGATCTTGGCCTTCCATTCAAAATTTGCTCGTGGCCATCAAAGATGATATGAACTAGATCTCTAAAAGAGAATTTTGCAAAAATAACCAACCAAAAACTCCAAAAATCAGGAGAGTTATGGTCTTGTGAAGTTGATGAAAATCATGAAATGACCTATAATCTTTTGACTTCTTCTAGCAACTTCCATACACTTTCAATATTTGAAACATAAATGGAGATAAAGTTCACCTATTCAATATTATTGTGCAAAAATAATGAACTCAAGGTGGTAAATTAAGATCAGGATATGACCTCTTGAAGTTGATTGATAAAAATTGAGAAATCCATCAATAACTTGTAATCTTTTGACTTCTTAGGCAAATTTCCAAGCATTTTATCTTCCTACCAATTGAACTAAGTTGTATTAGACATCCTTAGGTTCATTGTGAAAAAATAATGAGCTCATGGAGACAAGACATGACCAAGTTACGATCCTTTGAAGTCATACAAGATAGATGAAGTATCAATCTAGAGAGTTTGCAATCATAAACCATTAAAACAATCTTCTGATCAATTAAAATCCTTGGACCATAGAATATACATGTTAGAAGTCATTTTAAGAGCCAAATGACTTTTTAATCATCCACAAACATCACATAACCACCAAGATATGGTCCTCAAAAGCCCAAAACCCTAATTTCAAGGTAGATGGCCATGGCATGGAGAATTCTTCAACTTTGATGATCTTCTTCACATATGAAGCACACACTCAAGATGTTAGACCATAATATATGGAAAAAGAGGTCTTCAATGAGAAATAATACTTCAAAATCTTGATAGTTGGGGAGAGAAGGCATGGAAATAAACTCGTGAATGTATAAACTTCTTGATTAAAAAACTCTTGCATCACCCACCTACATCACAACATCTTTAAATAAAATGATATACACATCATGATTAGCCAAGTATCAATCATCACAAACAAAAACTAAACACATTAAAAGGTTCATGGTGATCTCCCAAGGGAAAACCCAAAGATAAGAGAGAGAGAGAGAGAGAGAGAGAGACCTAAATTGTGATATTTGTGCAATGCAATGGCATGAGATGTTAGAGAATCTTAGGGGGGGAAATTGGGGTACAACACCTTACTTGAGAATTTCCTTCGTGAGTCATCTAAAGAGAATCAAAGATGGACTTAGCAGTCTCTTTATTTGTGATCTTTTCATACTCTGTATATGATATTGCGTTGAGAATGATGGTTCTTGCTTTATGATGATTCTTGTACATCTTCTTTTAGCCATATGTTGGAGCGCTTCTAGGAATTTCCTTTCCTTCTACATCTACTACGTAGGTGTAGCCATCAACTACAATATCCCATAGATCTAAATCGAATCCAAGAAGGTGACTTATTATTCTGTCTTTTCAATAATCAAATTTCTCTCCATCAAAGATATGATGAGGTTTTAAACTATATGAATCTCTTTCTTTATCTGAAGCAATTACAACTACATTGTTGTTTGAAGAAGCCATTGTTTTTCACACACTCTGGATCAGTACTGAACTCTGTTAGGTGTTTGATAAAAATCTAACCTTTTTATCACTTCAAAACTTGAGCTCTAATGCCAATTGAAGGTCCGAAAAACACAAGAAAGGGGGAGGCGTTTGAATTGAGTTTTATCCTTTGAAAACTTTTCTTTTCAAAACAAACCCCATTTTAGTTTGATTTTCTTTAAATAAAGATTGAAAGAATTAGAAATCATTTAAGAACACAATAATTTTATACTAGTTCACTTGAAACTTTAAGCTACTATAGTCTACCCTAACAGGTGATTTGCCTCTCTCCAACGAGGTCTTAATCTAATAATCCAACTGATTATTAAACTTGCACACACCAACTATATGTGAGTATCACCTACACATAAAAATGTATGTGAATAACTATCAATCTCTAAAGGACACTAGTCTTAGACTTGTCGAGAATTCCGACCGAACTGGTCTCTCAAGGAATAATCAAACAGCTGTTTGAATAGAAGTTTGTTTATAAGTAAATATGATTCTACACAAGCTAATATGTAATCATATTTTTAGCACGAGTGACTTGAAAGAATATACATCTTTTTTACAAATAAATAATAGTGTTTTAGTGTAGTATATTTTTAGTGAATTAGCAGTTGTTTCTTCAAGTCTTCAAGCCTTTATATAGAGCCATGCATGTGATGTAACCGTTGAGTGGTACATCTAAAAATAACAAATATGTTGCGGCTTGAGAGAACGTCGGGGACAAGATCGTACACAACGTCCATCCTTTCATGTTAGTGGAATGAGGCGTTTGTTTGTACCATGTACTATTTGTACCACGTTAACATTATCTTCGAACCTTTTGTACTTTAGAGGCTTCTGCGAGCATGAGTAAGAGGAGAGAACATAACTTCTAATTAGTCAAAACTTCAAGCCTTTAGAGTCTTCAGATCTTCCTCTTTAGAGTCCTTAACACCTAGTTTTGAAGAACCGTGTATCATATCTTAAGTTTGAAAGACCTTCAAGTATTCAGAGTCTTCAGAAGCACGTCTTAGGAATCTTTCAACACTTGGTCTTAGAACCTTGTATCACAAAAAAGTTCGGAAGAGCTTCAAGTCTTCAGAGCCAAGTCTTTAGAGTCTTCAGCACTTGGTCTTCAGAAACCTTTGTCTTTTGAAACTTGAGTCTTCAGAACCTTTATATGGAGTTATGATATATCCCGTAAACAAAATTTACTTTGGGATCACTATCCAAACATGTTCTTAATCCACTAACTGAAATTAGTCAATTTTTTAGAGATATTTATGCATCAGCTTTAAGAATGGATGACATCATTAAGTTGGACCAAAAAATTCCACTTATTCTTTGTAACTTGGAACAATTACTACCTCCTGTTTTTTTTTACTCCATGAAACATTTACATGTGCATCTTGCATATGAAGCTTATCTTGGTGGACCTTTTCAATATAGCTGGATGTATCCGTTTTAAAGGTTCATAAGTGATTCAAAGCGGTCAGTGAAAAATAAAGCTAGAGTTGAAGGATCTATATGTGCATATTACTTGGATCGGGAAACATCACATGTTCGCACTCACTATTTCAATCACTTGATGTCAACTCTTAGAATCATACATAATCTTGTAAATGTCAACAAGAGAAGTCAATTCACCTTATCAGTCTTCGGGCTTCCAGGTCGACCCTCAAGAAAGAAGGGTGTGCACTGGTTGACCCAAAAATAAATGGAATCTGCACATGTCTATGTCTTGATCTCTTGCGTTGAAGTTAAACCATATCTTGAGTAAGTATACCCAAATTTTTTAATTTTCTTGACAGTTTGTGTATACCAAACTTATTAAACTTATAGTGTGTTTTTTGTAGGGAATTTAACAACGCCTATTTTCATATTATTGGTGTACAATCAATATCCGGTGTCATTCATGCTCGATTTGCCCATGGTTCAAGGAGAGATTGTCTAGCAATGTTCCACTGACTCCATAAATGCTCCATTTGAGTAACTTGTCAAAAGTCCCTATTAAAAGCGCAAATGAATGACACACATACTTCGTGAATGGATATAAATTTCACACTAAGACATGGACCTAGGGGAAAAAACCATAAATAACGGTGTATTTGTAAAAGGAGTTACAAGTGGAGATGAAGATGGCTTTTATGGATTTGTTAAACATATCTATGAGTTAATATACAATTACTTGAACTCGGAAAATAAAGTTGTCTTGTTTTATTGTGAATGGTATGTTCAACTAGAGGCACAAAAATAGATAAGTTGTATGGTACTATTGAGATTCAAATGAACCGGAGATACAAAGAGTACGACCCTTTCATAATGTGACATATTTTTAGGCAAGTTTATTATGTTCCTTATCCTTCATTTTTACCACGTAAGCGAGGATCATTGTTGTAATAAAAACAAAACTGCTAGGTCATATTGAAATTGGGAATCTAGTGGAAGATGTTGCCTACCAAATTCCTGAAGTTGAACAAATTAATAATGTGATTGTAGATGAACTAATTATAACTCTGCCTAATACAATGGTTGAGGGACATCAAGCTTATGCGTCTATATTATTGGTTGATAATAATGTGGACGAAGAGAATGATGAATAGCTTGAATCCGAGGACAATATCACATCAGATGATGAGAATGATATGGATGAAGAGAATGAAGATTTAGAATAACGGAACCATTTTTTAAAGGTGTTAATTAATGAATATATATCGATGAGAACAATGAATCATCTATTAAATGTATTGATGAATTTGTATTAATGAGAATGTTTGTTTTCAAATTTATTATTTTTGTTGATGATTATACATATATATATATATATATATATATATAGGTAAAATGCCACCTCGAATTGATAAGAGTAAGGATAGTGGTAAGAAGTCCCAATGCCCGAGGTTAGTTACATGTAAGGCACCTCAGTCAGCCACATGTCCTCCCCCGCAAAGTCAGGTTGATCCTATGTCCATGGCTAGTACTCTGACTTTTATGCCATTACTCACCTCTCAATATTTTTCATTCCCATATGAGGTACCTGCATCTTTTGTTCGACTACTTGGTTTTCCTTTCCCACAGACCTAGATTCCAACATCCTTGCAGCATACTGGAGGACCCAGTTTTCCACATCCCACACAGATGCCCTCATCCCTCTAGCATACTGGAAGACCTAGTTTTCCACATCCCACAATGATGCCCTAATCCTCTCAACAGTATGGAGGACCCTATTTTCCACATCCCACATAGATGCCCTCATATTTCCAACAGACTGGACGATCCAGCCCCCCACGTCTCACAAAGACTAGAGGATCCCGCACTCCACGTCCCACAAATGTACCTGCACGTGAGGAGGATCATGCACAGTTGGATGATGATGATGTGGATGTGGCAGATGATGAGTTGAATGGAAATGATCTTCGAGGGAATGATGATCCGAGTGAGATTTATGTCATTGATGGGAGATTTTAGATTTGACCCGAAGAAAGCTCGTAAGTTTCTTATTTATAAATTTTTTATTTAAGTATGTATACATTTTTATTTTTCATATAAATTAATATTTAATATTGCCAATAAAAAATAATAATGTTTAGTTTCAAAGAATTATAGATAGGGAAGGAAGGTCACGTCAACCAAATCTGACACCAAAACAACTTGAAAAAGTAAGGCAATTGGCGTTAAATGAGGCGAGATGCGAGTCAGCGCAACATGAGGCGAAAATGGAGGCCCAAATGGTGGCAATGAGGAAAGTAAAATCGGAAAATGGAGGTCACGGCAAAAAGGCAAACTGATATGGAGCAGCAAATGAGACAATTTATGCAAGAGTTTGGTAGAAATTAAAACGTTCGCGATCAAGAGCTAGAGGATGACAAAGACGAAGATGATTTTGATATTGACAATTATCCCAACCAAGATGACCGGTAACATTAAGAAATTTTGATATTTTAAATTTTAGTTTATTAATTTTATTATATTAAATTTTATTATATAATTTATGTTTATTGATTTTATCATATTAAAATTATTATATTAAATTATATTGTATTAATTTTAATATATTAAAGTATAATTTTGTTTCTTAGAAAAATAACAATAGCGACGTGATTTCCATGTCATAAAGTTGTAACATGTAAATCACGTTGCAACATATCATATATTAAAAAAAATCAAAAACTGAATAATACACGTGTTATTAAATTAAATTAAGTTGCGATGTGATTTTCTCTCCACAAATTAGTGACGTGAAAATCACATAACAAATAAATCTGCTCTGACCCCACTTCACCTGCAACATCTGCTCACACTGACATAACTGGACTTATTTATTAAACTAATTATGACGTGATTTTCACGTCACAACTTTGTGACATGAAAATCACGTCGCAACAAGTTTGTCACGCACTTTCTAACCACGTAATTGTTCGCGTCGCTATTTAACTATTGTGACGTGATAGTTAAGTTAATTAAAAGAAAATGTTAAGAAAAATAGAAAAATAAGAGTAGTTTGAAAAGTGTAAAAAAGAAAGGTGGTCGCTGGGAATCGATCCCAGGACCATAGGGTCACCCTTGAACGAGCGAGGCCATCTAAACCAAGTGACTTTGTTGTCACTGAAATGCAACCAATAGATCAAGTGTATCCCATGTTTCATTTTGAGTTTTCAAAATAAGTCAGGCGTGGGACTCAAATGTGTTACGCTGGCCAACCGGAGGAGTCAGAATTTCCACGCACGCTTCTCCTGAGTCCAAGAAGGTTAACGACGCCAGAGTCAAACTCCGATCGTCTTCTACGACAAGCCAAAACTCCTAAACCTATAAAAATCAATCAAAAAATGAAAACAAAGAGCCCAGATCGCATATTTGGGACCTTGCAAACTCAATGGTGCAGTTAGTTTGTCTGGAAATAGCATGCAACTGTGGATACGAAGCTTCATCATGCTTATGCCCTAACCATGGTGTTTTTCGGTTTACACGTTAAAGCTTGCTTCTAATGCTTCAAACTTGTTCTAATGGACCTGTTGAGATCATACAAACAATCAAAAACCATTAATAATGCATGAATCAAAGGAAACAAAATTGAGAAGTTTACCAAAATGGTGAGACTTAAATGGCTTGATCTGGAATGCTCTGGCCTTATGTAAGTGATTGGATCGATTGCTGGAAGGCTCAAGAAGGTGATAGAATGCTTGAATCACCTTGAGAGCGGTTGGTGAATGGTGAGGTACTTATAAGAGAATAGCATGTGTGTCCTCTGTGGTCTGATCTTGTGAGGTACTTATAAGAGAATAAAACTAGGTCAACAAAAGAAGAAAATATCTTGCATTGATTAAGATATATTTCCTTGAAAATAAAAATCAAATATTACCTTTTTTGGCCTCTAACCTTTCCTATAAAGTCTTGCACGAATTTGGTAGCTTGCTTGGGCTTCCTTGGTCCTCAAGATACTTGGAAAATAAGCCCAACATGTCATGACTTCCCTCCTTGCATTTTATTTTATTTAAATTGAATTTAAAAGCTTTAATTCAAAATTAAATTGAATAAATGAGAGGAGAGCGTGTAATGGAGTTTGTAGGTCATGGATAATATCAAGATCAAGTTTGGATCATAAAATCTTAAGCCCATTTGGAAAAAACTTGAATTTGCTAAGTAATTTTCTTCACGCACCTCTTAAAAAATGTCAAACTTGTACAACTTTTATCTTGATCAATTTTCAACATTTTTAAGTGTTCTTGGACATTTTAGAAATATCAAGATGTCCAATAAACACTCATTCTGGTTTCATCTTCATTTAAGTTTCCATGTTCATGTACACTTCTTTGCAAAAAGAGGACTTTTTGTTGACTTTCAGAAGGACCTATAATGTTTTGATCCATAACTCTCAAATGATGCATTTTTGGCCAAAGCTTGTGAGACATGAAATTGTAGGGAATTGCATTCCCTTCAAAATGCGCATTGGTGGAAAAATTTCTGATGAAGTATGTGAAAGTTATGCCTGGTCAAAGTTCTATGGACTTTTTATCCAAAAACCCTAATTTGGAAACTTTTACTTTTGATCAAATCTTGACTTTTCTTGATAACTCATGATCAACCCTTGGTCATATGATGAATGCGACTTCAAAATATTGATGTTGACCAAAAATGATGAAGTTTGACTGTATGTTGACCACATTTGACTTTTTGTCCAATACAACTAATTTTCAACCATCCGAGCAATTGACTGAGAAAACTTGAGTTGTAAGGCTTGAAACTTGACATAGTGATCCCTTGAGACATATGAGGAGGTATGATGACCACTTGAGGTGTTAGAAATCTTCTTTGACTTGAGAGAATCAAAACCCTAGTTTGGGTTGATTGCTTAGGAGAGGGTTCCTCTGGCCAACCCTTGAGAAATTTTTGAGTATGGAGATGTGGATTGTATTGAGAAATAGGAGGGAAAATTTTGGGGTATAACAGAACATAAAACATATTGGGCAGTCAAGACTCTAAATTTTGACTTGACCAAGGTTGGAAAAGAAATAATGCTCCAACTCAATGAGCTTGAAGAGCATAGACTGTTCTCCTAAGAGAAGGTTGAGTTGTATAAAGAAAAGACTAAGAAATGGAAGGATAGGAAGTGACTTTAGAGAGAATTAATTGAAGGAAAACACTTTCTCTTGTTCAACTCTATATTGAAACTATTATCGGGAAAGTTAAAGTCTAGATGGTTAGGCCCTTTTAACCTTTTAAAAATTTATCCTCATGGGGCTGTTTATCTTGTGGACGAGAAAACAGGCATGACTTTCAAGGTTAATGGTCAAAGAGTGAAGATGTACCATGGTGACTACTTAGACAACATAAGGACCATCATGTATTTGGATGATTCCATTTGATTTTTGTTCTGATTCTGGCTACAAGACTCTAAAATAGCGCTGATGGGAGGCAACCCAGTGCTCACTTTTGTCTTTTAGTTATTTTATTTTGAAGGATTATGGATTAATAAAAGCAAGGTGGAGATGTGTCAGAGTCATGTCTTGTCGTGAACATGAATTCTAAAGAGGTTACACGAAAGAGGAAGGTTTGTATTTGATAAAGAGGGAAATGAGTGGGAGCGCGTGAAATTCAAAATTGTGCAAGAGAGGGAATTGGATCCGCACATGCATGTTTAGTCTGATGTTCAACAGGCTGACGTCAAAGCAGGAGAAGGAAGTTAAAGTTGTTGCACGTTTACATGATAACCCTAGCCTAGTGTTAAACCCTACTATTAACCATGTTATCATAACCATATTCATAGTATTTTCAAAATCAAATATTCAGTACCTCTTGTACATTACCTTACCATCTCCACTACTCATTCTCGTTTTATAAAATAAAACCACCCACCACTTCATCATCCTTTCTAAATTGTTTAATTCCCTTGATACAAAACAATTCACACCATATTTACTCAAATCACTTCCATTTCTCCTTCCAAACACTCAATCAAAATCCCAAACTGCCAAAAATCTCAAGAACCCTAAACATCATGAAACCCACAACTCAACTCAAATTCAAAACCTGTATTCGCAAGAATGCATCCCCTTCTATTTATCTCTCTGACGAAGAGGGACATGACTCTGAGATATTTATCAATGGAGATTCAAAATGCAGATTTTTGGATAACATAAGCGATATAAGAGTATTGGCTAAAAGAGGATTTGTGATCAAAGAGGAAGAGGAAATACTAGGTTTGCCCTAAAAAATTGGGGCCTTGATGAAGAACAAAAAGTGGGTAAAGCTTTGCCAACACTCTGATTTCTACAATGTTCAGTTGGTGAAGGAATTTTACTCTAATATGAACCGTGCAAACAAGAAGAAAGAGGTCATGGTAAGAGCAATAAGAGTGTCATTTTCTAAAGACACAATCAACCTTGTCTAGGGGCTAAAAACAATGATCAATGAGTACCAATTCATCTTGGCTACGATAGATGAAGCTGAGTATGAAATTTACATGTTTAGTCTTTGCAACCCTAACACCACATGGGTGGAGTCTAGGGGAGAAAATTATGAAAGAAGGATGGATTTTAAGCCAATCATCAAGGCATGGTATCAGTATGTGAAATATGATGTGAAGCCAACCACCCACAACGAAAGAATCAACAGGAAGAGGTTGGCTTTGCTCCACTGTATCACTGAAGGAATTGATGTAAATGTGGGCAGGATCATTGTGCATGAAATTCTTGGATGCGCAACGAAGAAGGAGGGGATGTTGTAGTTCCCTTGTTTGATCACAACTCTGTGTTCAAATCAAGGAGTAAGGGAAAAAAAATTTTATAAGGTGTGCAACCCTAAAGCTGACTTTGACAAAACTAGTTTGAAAAACTTGATGAAACCAAATGCAAGGAAGAGATAAGAGACATGACATGGGACGACTCCTGGAGATTTTTTGTTTGAAACTAATAACCTGTGTTGGGAAGTTCTACTATAAATGCAAAAGGATCAGCGTGACTATTATAGGTTCATGAAGGAAAGGTACCAGTAGGAGTTCAAGGTATACATGATAATGGATAATGATGTGACTCCTCTTGTCTTCCCATATGCTAAGGATAAAAGAGGAGGATGAGGAGGTGCTGGTAGATGTTGAGAAGGAAAAACTAAAAAGAAAAGGAAAGAAAGTGATAATTGAAAACCTTGGTGTGGTGAGAGACCCTGACACATCAACTCAAGCCATGCCTCTGGATGTCTCACCTGAAAAGAAGAAAAAGAAGGCTAGGACAGAAGCACCAAATAAAAAGGTGGTGCCCAAGAAAAAATTAGTGGAGGAAGTAGCAATGGAGGAAGAATCTGAAGAAAGTGAAGATGAGAAGACCCTAAACAAACTCAATAAAAAAATTGCCAAGGACAAATGAAATTTGCAAGTAGAAGTGCCTGAAAAGGAAAAATATGAGAAGGCTGCAAACAAGATTGTCAAACAAGTGGCTGAGAAATAGCTGAGAGAGTAATTGAATAAAAGGAAGTTGAAAATTATGCCGAGGTGGAAGAAAAGAAGGAAGAAAAATTTGATGTTGAGATGGACGAAGTGGGAGGCGAGATTGAGGATGACTCTGCTGAGGAGGAGGCTGAGGTGGAAGAAGAACAAGATGGTCCAAATGAAACAGATGAGGATAGTGAGGAAGAGGAGGAAGGAGATGAAGGTGAATTGGAATGAAGGAAATGAAATAGTAGAATTGGAATCCCCCAAAGAGGATCCTAAGGAAACATGTTCTGACATGACCCTAGTGGTCAACCCCCAAAAGGTCAAGGGGCCTGCAAAGGACAACACCCCTAGCCTAGCAAAACAAAAAAATAAAGGACCAAGCCCAACAAAATCATCTACCAAAGAAAATACTTTGTCCAAAGCAAAGAATCCTCCAAAAAAAGTCTGGTCAAGCTTGCCCATACAAAGAAGAATGCCGATAAGCCTGCCAAGAAGGAGGCTCGAAAGAAGATTCAATAAGATGTGCGCCCATGTAAGAGCAGCATGCTTAATGCCTAGTTGGTAAGAGTCATGACTCGGCTCATTCTGAACAGCGACGAAGCTATCCTTATTTTAAGTCTAGGGGATGGGAGGTTAGAGTCATGACTCGGCTCTTCTTCACCCATCCTTTATTATCATAGTCCTTTTGTTTGTTCGTTTTTTGTGTGTGTTATGTTAGAAAAATTAATTAATGAAGTATTTTTGTGTTTCTTTTGTTTAGTTTAGTGTAGTATACAAAAATAATATAATAATAATAGCAAAGATAAATTGAGCAATAAAGGAGGCAGACCCCCCTAAAGAGACAAATTTGTTGAGATTAAAGAAAGAGAAACAATGACTAAGAACTACAGTTTTATGTTGCTAGAGTCAAGTCCTAACATGACTTTAGTAGTCTTTATATATGGTCAGCTTTAGTGTAGAAATTGAATTGATTCTGAATAAGGGATAAAAGTTGGAATACGATTTTAAGGGGGAATGTATGTAATAACTATAAGGACTATAGGGAGAACTGCATTGCTAAGTAAATAAGCACACCAACATGTGTAAATACTAACAAAAGGTTGTCTCTAATGACCTCTTGTGTCCAAAATAGGAAGAATATTTTGTCGGTTCCTGTGCCCGAAACTGGAGGAACAAGTAGTGCGCCTCGCCACAATCATCAAGCTTGACTCTCCAGAAGTGAGATCTTATCTATAAAAAAAGGTAGGGCATCTAGTTAATGTAATTATGAATAAAAACATGCATGTCAGGTCCTAGATGTAGGTTTCAAAAGTTAAGGAATATATTTCCACTAAAATTTTGAAATATGAGTGATAAACCATAGGATAAATCAAACAAGTTTAAAATTAGGCTGATCAACTTGGCAGAAGAGTGTAGTTACAATAGGAAATGACTCTATTCTAAAACACTGATATTCATAGTTGTGCCTATTGTTTGAGTTATACATGATTTTGAGACAAGTCCCTAATGGAGTGTTCCCTGAGTTGGAGAAAAGATTGATCTAAGCGGAGAGGGTGTAATCTCTTATGGTTTCTTTTGTTTTTCTTTGCTATTCACATCACTTGAGGATAAGTGATGGCTCAAGTTTGGGGTGTGTTAATGAACATCGTTTTGAGTTAATAAATACCTTAGTTTTAAGTATTTTATTTCTTTATAGTTTAAATAAATTTTGTATAGTTAATTTAGTGTTTAAAGTGGAGAAAAATAGGTGCTCCCCTTTTTTTCATTTAATTTGTGTTTTTATGTGTTGAAGGTAGCGCAGTCTAGCATAGATGAGATAAAGTATGACTATTGGGAGATGCGTGAGCTAGATGATTTTGATAACCTTAAAGCAATGAATTTGCAAGAAAGGAGAAATGTATTTTCTAAAGGGCATAGAGGATATGTGCAACTAGTGGGAAAAATGCATAGTACAAGAAAAGGGAATAAAACCCTTCAAAATCAAGAGATAGAGTGGAGTAGCTAGAAGACAAAATAGTACTTTCCTACTCTGCTGTGTCAACCAGGCGCCTCCTGCAAGCACTACAACACTCTTAGTTGTCCCCCATCTTTGTTATCTCTGTAGACTTGCTTTTTACAAAGTTCCTTGTCTTCTTGTGGTTTAGGCGCTAAAGTTGTGGGCTTGATGTGATTCCATGATTTAAGCCCATGATCAAATGAAACTATAACCTTAATTCCATAGATTATAAATAGAGTTGCTGGCTGAAGAGAGAGAGATGGTTCCACAAGGGTTCCACAAATTGAAAAGATTTATCTTGTGTTAAGAGTTTGATATTGGGGGAATAATGGAAGGAGTTTTCTGTTCTCATCTCTCCTGGTGTTTTACTTGAAGCAGAGGCATGACTGAAGTTGCATCTAGAGGATTAGCAACTTCAAGTTACCTCTTAGGTTTACATTATTATTCATTCTGTTTGTTTAAGATGTTTATTGTAAGAGCTCTGTTACATGTGTTAGTGAAGTTAGTATAAAATGTGTGTTTAACGTACATGTTGTGTGAATAGTGTTGGCTTTACCTTGTGTTATTTTGCTCTAAATATGTTTCTTTGCTTGATCAACTTAGAAATAGATTAAAGCTTGTTGTTGAGAGACATCTAATAACAAGTGGAACATCAAGAGTAAAAATTATTGAAAGAGTGAGATATACATATTCACTTTCCAAGTTTGCTTAGACATAAGAAACTATAACCATTAAGGATTTCAGATTTAAAAATAGACACATAGTTAGGTTATAAGTGAGTCTTAGAAATTTGCACCATTGCCTTTGTATATATGTTATGAATATTGTAGAAATACACCAAAAGATCATTCTGACAATGCCAGTCACGACTCCACATGACATTTACCTATAAACATACATGACATATTAACAGATCTATACTCAACTCATTTAATCTCTGAATATTTCTCCCCAGCAATTTCACTTGACTTTAAGGTTTTATCTTAGAGCAACATTGAACTTGTTACCATCACAATTATTTATCTCTTCACTCATGCTTAAACTAGATGAATAAAGTCTTTACAAGTCACGACTAAAGTAGCATTTACTTCCCGTGGGTATGATACTCTTATATTTATTACTTGCTTGAGTCAAAACATGTATACTTGCATGTGACAATTTATAAATCATGGTTTCAACCAACAACAATATATACTAACAATTTTTTACACTCTGACATCAACCCTAAAATAACAAAATAATTTAGTACACAAAATCATACAAATTTCATCATAATATTTCTAAAATAACAAATAATTTAGTTTTTTGTGTCCCGTATAATGGGTTTGTTGAAAAATACTTTGAAACCAACTACATATTTCAGGCTTGAAGGTTTTGTTTTGTGATAACAATTAAAATTTTGAGAGAGTTTGTGTGTTTGGGGAAGACGAATTATGAAAAGCTTGTGGAGGAGAGAAAGAATGTTAGGAATGGTATGATATAAATCTGGAGTGTGGAGAAAGAAAGTGAAAAGCTGGTATTTACTACAATGTTGGGACGTGAAAACCAACCCCGTAACATTTAATATCATTGAGACTTGCGATGTGATACCCACCCTACAAACTTTGTGTTAGTCAAATAGTACTCCACGCTTTGTGCCATCAGTAAATGCCAGAGATTATAACATCAATTTTTTAGAAAAAACACTTGCGAGGTGTTTTTTCACCTCACCTACCATATCTGACACTCAATAATTCCAATATTTAATTTCCCCCATTTTAACTTATTTTCGGGGTGAATAACACTTCGCAAGATTATTTTCAAAAAATTTCAAACTTCAAGTTTCAGTTACGAGAGGGAAAATCTATTTCTTTTTTAAAAATTAGTGATGCAAGGTGAAAAACACCCCGCAAGTGAATTATTTTATGAGGTCTTTTTCACCTAACAAACTCACATGGGAAATTCAACGTTTTCTTGTAGTGATTACTTTGAAGCATTTTGTACATTTTTTGGTGTAGTACAGTAGCGGCAAAAATGTTCGAGACTAAGCCAATGTTAGACTTAACTCATAAAAATAACAATGAAGTCGCCATCGAGCTTTTATTTTATCCAAACAACTAGGGAAAAGAGCCAATAAAACCTATAGTACAATAAAGATCAAGGTATGGGGGTTAGTTATGCAAAGGGAAGGTATTAGGCACCCTAAACATCTACGTTACTCCGCAGGAACCTCTTTGAAAATTGGTGTATATAGTATAATACGGTGGATGAATTCACTTAGTTGTTTTGCGTTTTATCGCAAATGTTGCAGTTAGCAAGAGTCACCACCGAATTTTATTTTATCGAATAAGGAAAGGTGAAAAGAACAGGAAAGACCTTTGATATATTTCGAGTTCGGGGGTAAACACCAAGCAATGCAGACAAAATATGCATACACATGTGTGCAAGATCGGAATATGTATTAGACATATCCAAATCAATCAAACACCTGCACCATGTATATTGACTAATGTACCATGTCAAATGGAATGTGTATTATACACATCCGTACAACGGAACCTGCACAAAAATATAATAACCAATGTATGATGGAGAACGAAATGTGTCGTACACGTCCGTACAACAAAACTTGCACAAAAGTACGTTAACCAACGTATAATGGCAACCGGAATTGGAACATGAATCGAGATGTGTATCGTACACATCTATAACACAAGCACCTACATAAAATACATTTCATACAATGCTCCAAAAGCCATAAGCATATGAGATCTCATGTCAAATGATAAAACATGACATTTTCCGTCCTAGACCGCGCTAAGCCCAATTTCCTAACCTACAAACCCCAAATTCCATAGACTTTTATGCTAAGCGAGCCCCTGGTGGCGCTAAGTGCGGTCTGCGATTTGCTGAATTTTCTGCTATGAACCACATTCTTCCTTCCATGGTATTCTCATACAAAAACCATTATAATTATTCAAATAACAATGAAAAGTGCTCATCGGAAGCATAAAAGTGAAAAGCAATTATTCACAAGCAAATGCAGAAGAGTGAACATGCATAACAATGCACTAGTTCAATTCAAAACACGCAAATCAAATCATGAACATGTGAGGAATGCATAACAATGCACCAATTCAATGATCAATAGATATTCAAATCAACTCACGGATACATGCATAAAAACTCACCTCGACACATTTCGAGTTCAAGAATCAAGACATCAACTTGTGAGATAAACTTAAACCAAATGTGAGATTTAATCAATGCATGAACATGCCTTGGCTAATTTAAACATTAGCACAAACACCTAGAGTGAAAATAAATCAACTCATGAATGCCTTCAATTTTACACCTTGACACACCTTTCGAGTTCAAGAATCAAGCCACTAGCATGTGAAATCAATTCAACTAATCAATGTAAGAATTATTCAATGTATGCACATGCAATTCTAACACAAACATTAGCACAAACACCTAGCATGCATTAATTCACACATAGATTTGGTACATGGATCAAGGTTCAAACCTAAGCCTGATCACATGTAAATCAAGTTTTCATATCAACAAATCAACTGTATCAACAATTAATCACTTGAATAAACACTTTTCTTATAAAAATCAATTAATCAAATAAGTGCTTATTTCATCAAGATGATCACATCAAATCAAAATTTCTCAACCTAATCCATGATCTACATTTAATTCCTCAATCAAAACCTTGATTAATTTTCAATTCTAAAAAAGGGCTTATTTCGAGAATCAATTATGCAAAAGTGCTTAAATCAAGAATTCTTACCGTCAAAATGAAGAGGAGAACGAGGAGAAGAGATCGCTGATGTCGAATTGAAGATTGGAGGAGATAATAAGGAGAGAGAGAGGCATGAATTTGGGAGAGAGAGAAGAAAATTCTTCAATTATTCACCTCGACACCTTCAATGTTCTACAGTGTTCTTGAGAAAACTTGATGAAAAGCTTGATTTGATTGTTGAGAGTTGAGAGAGAATAAAATAGTGTGTTTGTGATGAAATTTAACAAAATGAAAATCTTCTATTTAATTATGAGAGTGAAATTTGATTTATAGGTGGAATTTTTGAGCTTGGAGTTCGTTGTATCCACGATTAGGCCCAAATCGCCTTTATCCGACAATCTTTTGTGAATAGGGCCAAACCTCGAGAACCGTGCCGAATTTGAAATCGGTCACAACACAAAAAATGTCTGGAACAAAAAAATTGTTTTAGTAAGATAAAATTTCGACTAAATCGGACAAACGGTTAAGGAGATAAGAATTTTTGAAGTTTCAGCTCACTTTTCAAGCATCTGACACATGCAGGATTTTAATAGCGCCACTTGAGGAAATCGTTTCGAACGGGGATCTTCTGTTCAAAATCCGAACTCGGGATGTGCACAAAGATTGAAGCAAAAAAAATTTGTGAACTTTTGACAACATCCCCATCACGTTTCGATAAAAATCGAGCGAGATATGATTTTTTGAATGTTGCGCAGGTTTATGAATTCTGGAGCATCTGAAACACACGAGAAGCCAAATTCCAGGTTATTAAGAAATGAACTATCGAAGTCCTTCCTTGTAGAAATGGCCTTAATTTTGAACAAATAAACTAGAGAACATATTGCAATGATTCGAACGTCTGTAGAACCAACCCGAGATAACCTTTTGACAAGAAGGTCATTAATAAAGCATACGAACCAAAAAATATCAATTTATGGTTCAAAATAGTTTGAGATGGCTGAAACACACAGTTTCTTCAACAACTTCAGTTGTTCTTAGCCTTATAACCATGAGATCAAGGATATGCATGTATGTCTATGATAATGGAACTATAATCCAAAAATGTTAATATGAAAAGGATAAATTTTGGGGTACAACACTCATCATCTTGTTATCGGAAGAAAGTGACTGGATTGATCTGTACCATTTGAACTTGAAGTTGATAACAATATGGTTTGTAAGTAGATTATCTGACAGGACATAATCATACGTTTTAATCCCTAACTTTTGGTTGGACCGCCTTTTCGGGTTTTCGGCCCACCAGGATACCCTTTTTTGCCCAAGCCACCTTTTTGGGTTTTCGAGTTTCCGGGTGTACAATTTTATTTCACACATACACACACACACACACACACACACACATATATATATATATATATATATCCCTAATTTTTTCCCGAATCCTTTTGGTTCGTCGGGATGCCCTTATTTTTGCCTAGACTACTCAACCTAGTGGGCCTCTTTCAGGCATAGTATTTTTTAACTATGTCCACATTCACAGGGTGTGGGAGATCTTCCTCGTCCACGGTGGTCAATATCATAGCTACATCGAAAAATATTCTTTTGATTACAAATGGCCCCTAATTTGTAGGAGTCCATTTGCCATTGGGATCACCTTGCGGTAGGATGATGCATTTGACCACCAAATCACCGACTTGATATACTCGATGCTTGACTTTCTTGTTAAAATATTTGATCATGCGTTTCTAATACATCTATTTATGGCAAACGGCCGTAGGTATCTTCTCATCAATCAAATTTATTTGATTAAGCCAAGTCTGGATCCATTCATCTTCGTCTAACCCTGCGTCCTTTATAATTCTTAATGAGTGGATCTGGACCTCAACTGGTAAAACAACATCCATACCATATACGAGAGAGAACAGAGTTTCCCCGGTTCATGTTCGTACTGAGGTGCAATAACCATGAAGAGCAAATGGTAACATCTCATGCCAATCTTTATATGTCACTGTCATCTTCCGTATACTTCTTAATGTTCTTATTGGCGGCTTCCAATGTGCCATTCATTTTTGGCCGATATGGAGAAGAGTTAAGGTGCTTTATCTTGAACAGCGTGCAGAGTTCGATGATCATTTTGTTGTTAATATTGGTACCATTGTCTATGATAATCCTTTCAAGGATACCATAGTGACAAATAAGATTATGCTTGATGAACCGAGTCACAATATTCTTGGTAACATAAGCAAATGAGGCTTCCTCTACCCACTTTTTAAAGTAATCAAGGTCGACAAGTATGAAACGATGTCCATTGGAGGCGGTAGGCTTAAACTTCCAATCATATCGATGCCCCACATTGCGAACGGCCAGGGAGCGGTTAAAACATTCAAAGGAACTAGAGGCACATATACGTTATATGTGTAGACTTAACATTTATGACACGTTCGGGCATGACGATGGCAATTTGTTTCCATAGTAGACCAGTAGTAACATGCTCTCATAATCCTTTTAGCCATTGTATGTCCACAGGAATTGGTACCGAAAACACCTTCGTTCAGGTCTTCTATAATCTTCTCAGCTTCCTTCTTGTCTACAGACCGGAGTAAGGTCAAATCGTGGTTGCGTTTGTACAAAATCCCGTTACTCATAAAGAACTTGGCGGAGAACCTTCCTATAAACTTCTTGCCATTGATAGATGCTCCCTCAGGGTATTCTTGAGCCTCGAGATATCTTTTCACTTTATGAAACCAAGGCTTTTCCTCTACTCCCTCAGTATCAAGTTCACAAAAATATGTTGGTTCGTCTAGCCTTTCAATAGTAATCCGAGGAGCTTCGTTGTTCCATCTGACTTTGAACATCGATGACATGGTAGCCTATGCGTCTCCCAACTAATTCTCTTCTCGCAGAATATGTTCAAAAGTGATTTCTTCAAAGTATGGAATCAAACTCAACACATGTTCTTGATATGGAATGAGATTTGGATGCTTTGTGTCCCATTCACCCTTAATCTGACTAATTACAAGGGCTGAGTCTCCATATACTTGAAAGAACTTGATCCTCAAATTAATAGAAGCTTTGATACCCATGATGCACGCTTCATATTTGGCCATATTGTTGGTGTAGTTGAAACATAATATGGAGGTGAAGGGTGTATGGCCACCCTCGGGAGAGATAATCACATCGCTAATGCCAATGCCAAGTGCGTTAGAAGCTCCATCAAAAACCATGGTCCACCGGGATCCTGGTTCAGGTCCTTCATCTGGTCCAGGTTCTTCATAATCACTAACTAGCATGATATTCTCGTTTAGGAACTCAAAATGCATAGACTGGTAATTGCTTACAGTTTGATGAGCCAAGTGATCTGCTAACACACTTCCTTTGATTGCCTTTTGAGTAGTATACTGAATACCGTCTTCGGTCAAGATCATTTGCCATCTTGCTATTCTTTCGGAGAGAGCAGGTTTCTCAAATATATATACTTTATTGGATCCATTTTAGAGATCAATAAAAGTGGTATGGGTCAACATATATTGTCTGAGTCCGCGAGCAACCCAAGCCAAAGCACATCATGTTTTCTTAAGTAGTGAATATCTTGTTTCACAATCGGTAAATTTTTTGCTCAGGTAGTATATTGCATGTTCTTTTCGACCAGACTCATCATATTGTCCGAATACACACCCCATTGAGTCCTTGATCTTGTCGAAGGCTATGTGATAGTCATCGTTCCATTTTACTACTTGATATTTCTTCAATAGTTTATAAATTGGTTCACAAGTAGTAGTCAAGTGTGAAATAAATTTGGCGATATAGTTCAACCGTCCTAGGAAACCTCTAACTTCCTTCTTAGTATAGGGAGCCAACATTTCTTGAATGTCTTTGACCTTGGAGGGGTCAACTTCAATACCTTTACTATTAATGGAGAAACCTAAGAGTTTATTGGATCTTACTCCAAAAGTACACTTATTCAGATTCAATCTCAATTTGTACTTCTTCAATCTCTCAAACAACTTGTGCAGGTGATCAATGTGTTTTTCTTCAGTCTGAGATCGGGCTATCATGTCTTCAGTGTAGACTTGTATCTCGTGATGGATCATATCATGGAATAAAGCTACCATACCACGCTAATATGTTGCACTAACATTCTTCAACCCGAATGGCATAACCTTGTAACATAAAGTTTCCCACTGTGTGATGAAAGTAGTTTTCTCCATATCCTCGGGAGCCATCTTGATTTGATTATAACCCGAGAATCCATCCATGAAAGAAAGTACCTTATGCTGAGAAGTGTTGTCAACCAGAACATCGATATGTGGAAGTGGAAATTCATCTTTGGGGCTTGCCCTGTTCAGATCCCTGATAGTCTACACACATACGCACCTTGCCATCCTTCTTAGGCAGTGGCACCATATTTGCAACCCATTATGGATAGGAAGTAACATCTAGGAAACCCGCGCCGAACTATTTCATGACTTCAGCCTTGATTTTCTCAGATATCTCAGGACGCTTACGGAGAACCTTCTGTTTAATAGGAGGATAACCTTCTTTCATCGGTAAGCGGTGAACCACAATATAAGTATCCAGCCCTGGCATGTCTTCATAAGACCATTCAAAAACCTCAACATAGTCACGTAACATCTGGATTAGCCTTTCTTTGGTGCGGTTCTCAAGGTCAGCCCCTATCTTGACTTCTTTTATTTCCTCTTTGGCACCCAAGTTAACAACCTCGACTGACTCTTCATGTGGTTGTATAGCTCTTTCTTCTTGCTATAACAATCTAGCAAGCTCTCCTCGTACTTCACAATCTTCCTCAACTTCGTCCTCGACTTGGTAGATCGTATTTTCAAAGTCATAATTGACAATAGAAGAATTGTTATCAATAAGATCCAGAGTGGATGTGTATCTGTAGTTTATTATGTGGGTGTGTCTAAGAACAGATAGCAAATTTTGAAAATGCAGTAGAGTAAAACAAAGACAGAGAGCATAAAATTTGCGTGCAAAAGTCCAATGATTTATTGAATGAAGATATGCAAATGACAAATAAAAACCCTAACAAATGGACCATCGTGCCCCGAGCAAGGCACTAGGCTTAAAGTCATTATTCAAAATTACATAAAAAACTTAATAACATGGAAAACAGAAAAAGAAATTACTCCTTACTAAAGGAGATTGGTATAAAGTCTTTCGACGTCCAATTGTTGAGTCAGTTGCATAGTCGGGAAGATCCAGTTGCCAATGTCATAATCACTATCATCATCTTCTATACCATGGGCTTCATTCTTGTTGATATGGAATTGTGGTCCACTAGCATGATCGCAATGCACCATCTTCTATGCTTTTGAAGTGAAACCCAAACCAAACTTTTGAGATTTGAAAGGAAAGTAAGGCAACTTACCCCAAATAGTACACCCACCTTCTTCGACCATAGCCTTTGCGTCTTTTAGAGAGGCCATATTTGGTGGAACCGTAGTAACATCAAGAGTGACAAGTGTATCAACAGGAATTGCTCGAGCAACAACTTCAAAATTCTAGCATAGAGTCTCAATGAATTCACTATCCATCTCAACATATCTGAAAGAATGCATGTGACTTACCATATACTCTTCCTCTCCACAAACTATAACAATCTTCCCTTTCACACGGTACTTCAACTTCTGGTATAAGGTAGATGTAACATTGCCTGCCCCTTGTATCCAGGAGCGTCCAAGTATACATGAATAAGCCAAATGAATGTCCATCACATAGAACGTGGAGTCAAAAACTTGAGAACCTACCTTGATAACTACCTTGATCGGTAGGTCAAGTTATCCAAGTGTCATTCTCCTTGAACCATCAAAAGCTCTTATAATTATATCATTGAGTTTCAACACAACCCCTTCACTGTCAAGTTTGTCTAGGGCACCATGAAATAACTAGTATCTACCAACACATGAAATAATGTAGTTCCCAAATACTCAATAGAGACATACAAGTCCTTATTATGTTTCCTTCCCTCAGGGATCAAGTCAGCGTCAGAAAAACCAAAACCATTGTCTTGTGGTCAGGTTAGTAATATAGTTTTTGAATTGATAAGCAGAAGTTTCTTGTGGTACATGAGAATTCTTCAGAAATTTCACTAAGTCTTAAGCATGGGTCTTAGAGCACAACAACAATGCTCGCATAGATATCTTGGATGGGGTTTGTTAGTGTTTTTAAGTTGGCATTATGTTTGGTAAAACTAGGCTTTAGCAATGTCATGATGGATGTCATGACATTCAGAGATTGAAGATAAATCCTACCTGCTAAGGATGTTTAAAGACATTTCGATGGAAGCTAAAGGCGTTTGAAATTCTGCGTGATGTCATAAGGATGTTATGACATTCAGTGTGACATTCTATTCTGCAGAATCTGTTTGTTCCTGAGATTTTTCAGGAAGTTTGTTGAGCTGCTAAATATTGTTTTTCTGTTATTAGAAAGCATGCTCACGTGGCTGCTAGGTTAAACTTAATTAAACCTAAATTGGTTGTTGAAAAGACCATGTTTTTAGGATTAAATTAAGTGAACCCTAGCTATCTTTATGGAAGCCCAAAACTGAAGTTTCAGGACTGCTTCTATAAAAGGAAAAGAACCCTTACAACTGTGCTGCGCCCTTTGAATGTATTGAAGAGATAGCAGCTTGTGTTTGTGTACTGTTAGGATTTGTAACAGTTGGTATTGTGTAATTCTAGTTTCTCTTGTGAGCCAAGCAACTATCAATTGATAAGTGCATTGGACTAGGATTTGCTGTAAGGGTAGTTTATCACTCAAAGCTTTAAAGCACGAGTGTTTGTCTCTTGATTGAAGCTTTGAAGCAAGATCAAGATATTTTATTGAAGTGTGTCTTCACAATTCAATTAGTCAATAGGTTGATATCACTGCTGTGATTGAGGGGGAGTGAGTGGGTACTCAGATCTAAGTAGGACTTAGGTTGAAGTTGCATTGGGTAGGTTTTAAGTGAAGGAGATAAACTGGTGGTTTATTCCTGAATTAATTCTACTAATAGTGAATTTCCTCCACGGCTTGGTAGCCCCAGATGTAGGTTTGTTGAACCGAACTGGGTGAATAACTTATTGTGTTATTTACTGCTTTCTGTATTTACTGTGTGAATTGTTAACATAGTGTCAGATACTGTGTCATAACATTCTCTGTGACATCAAGTATCTGCTGCCAGGAATTTCAATTGGCATCAGAGCAGGCACCCTGCTTGTTATTTCTGGGTGAGATCTAGGGACAATAGTTTACGGCGTAATGGATAAAGAAGGAGGATTTGGAGGAAGACCACCTATTCGGATGGGTCTAATTATGATTCTTGGAAACCTCGTATGGTTGCCTTCTTAAGATCGATGGACATTAAAGCTTGGAGGCTGGCGATAAAGGATGGAAACATCCCACCAAGCTTGAGAAAGATGGGACTCTTGTCTTGAAACACGAGGAAGAATGGAGCAAAGAGGAAGAAGAGCTAGCTCTAGGGAACTCTAAAGCTTTGAATGCTACATTCAATGGTATTGACAGAATATCTTGATGGTTCATCAATGTGAGTTGGCCAAGGATGTTTGGGACACTCTCAGAACTACTCATGAGGGAACATCCAAGGTGAAGATGTCAAGACTTCAGATGCTCACTACCAAATTTGAGAATTTGAAGATGAAGGAAGATGAGAATATTCATGAATATCACATGAATATTTTGGAAATTGCCAATGCCTCAGGAGCACTTGGTGAAAAGATGTCAGAAGAGAAGCCGGTGAGAAAGATTCTCAGATCCTTGCCTAAGAGATTTGCAATGAAAGTCACTGCAATAGAGGAGGCTCAAGACATCAGCACGTTGAAGGTTGAAGAACTTGTTGGATCTCTTATGACTTTTGAGATGGGAATCAGTGAACCTGTTGACAAGAGAAACAAGAGCATAGCACTTGTATCCAATACTGAAGAGGGATACAAGGTGGAAGATGAAGAGAAGATATTTGAAGCTATTGCTATGCTTGGAAGACAGTTCAACAAACTGATCAGGAGGATTGATTCAAAGTCAAGGTCAAATGTCAAGGGCATTCCATCTGACATTAGTAGATCTTATGACTCCAGCAGAAGATCCAAGTCAGAGGAAAAAGGAAGTCAAGGCAGTAAAATCCAATGTCATGAATGTGAAGGATTTGGACATATTAGAACTGAATGTCCCACCTTTCTAAAGAAACAAAAGAAAGGAATGGCTGTCACTTGGTCTGATGGTGATTTAGGAAGTGAATCTGAGGAAGAAGGTGCCAAACTTGTCACTGCTCTCTCTGGAGTGTACAACTCTGATATGGATTCTAGTGATGAGGCAGTGACATTTGAAGAGCTTGCTGAAAACTACAGGAAGCTGTGTATAAAAAATGGAGAAGCATGTCAGCAAAATGAAGAACAGAAAAAGCTGATTGAGAAGTTGGAAGCTGAGAATGTGAAGTTGGAGGCTGAGAAAGAGGAAAACACAGCCACTATAAATCACCTCAATAGTGATATTGTTATGCTGAATTCCAAACTTGATCAGATGACTAAATCATCAAAATGTTGACATCATCGATAAGTTGGAAGAAATTCTTGACTTGGACAAAATGCGGAAATAAGCATGGTCTAGGATATGTGGCTGAAAAGCAACTTGTTGGTGACATTAAGAAGAAGAGACATAGGAAAACAATGTCAAAGCAGGTGTCACAACCCAAAACAGGAAATGTGTCTGGCTCGAGCTATGTGACTGCAAAGAGATTTACAAATAACCAGAAATGGAACAAACCTGGGAAGTCAATGACAAAGAAGATGTCATACCACAAGCTGAATGTGCGCCTCGGGTATATGAAGACTAAGAAGTTTGTCTATAACAAAAGGAAGAACAGACCTAATAGACCAATGTCAAAGAAGATGTCACAACATTGGGTGCAACATCAAAATCATAGAAACATGAACAAACAGTTTCAAAGATGGAGATGTCATTATTGTGGAAGGTTTGGTCACATAAAATCTTTCTGCTATAGACTTCATGGATATCCTAATCAAGGGTCTTATGTGAAGCCTAAAACCAACAGGGTATCATACTCTCAACAGTGGAAGAAGAAGACTGTTGCCCTGGTAGCTAACACTTCTCTTAGTGTGTCCACCAAGAAAGATTGGTACTTTGACAGTGGGTGTTCCAAGCACATGACTGGAGACAGAGATCTTCTTAAAGATGTTAAACCCCATTTTGTCAGCTTTGTTACTTTTGGAGATGGAGCCAAAGGAGAAATCAAAGGCATTGGAAACACAAACTGGTTTGGAGTTCCAAGCCTAAATGGAGTATTGCTGGTAAAAGGTTTGACTGCAAATCTCATTAGCATAAGTCAGCTATGTGATATGGGATTCACAGTCAGCTTCACTAAGTCTGAGTGTCTTGTAATCAATGGTGATCAAGTAGTGATTATGAGAGGAGTCAAATCAAAGGACAACTGTTACAAGTGGGAATCTGAAAGCACCACTCTGTCCTCTATGAGTCCCACAGACAAAGATGAAGAGGAAGTAAAGTTGTGGCAGCAGTATCCGGTCATCCACACCTCGGAAGCATGAAAGGATCGGTTCATAGGGGAGTCGGAAGGATACCAAGATTGTTCATAGACAAAAGGAAAATCTGGTAAGTATAAGGGTGAGCAGAAGTCGAATGTCACTCAATGTCTAGACATCGACCACTTGTAAGTCTTGAAGCAAAGTACTAGGATCCGCATGAAAGGATAACCAAGTGTCTTATTTTCAAAAGATACATGAGAGGTCTGAATGAAACCCTTTCAGTCAGAGGGAAAAAGATCATGGTGGCATCCATCTATGTTAATAACATAGTATCTGGAGGAATGTCAGACACATTGATGAAAGACTGAATAATTCCTTCACAAAGCAAATATGCAAGGAATTATGTCAAGAAGCTTGGATTGAATCATGGAAGCTACACTAGGACTCTCACCCTTCCACACTTGAAGTTGTTCAAGAAAATAAGTGGAGAAAGGGTTGATAAATGCTTGTGTGAAAGCTCTCTTGAAGGATGGTTCATCTTGTGAAACCATCCTGTTTCTTGGGTCAGCAAGAAGCAAAACTGTGTATTCCTGTACAATGTTGAGACTGATCACAAAGCAGCTGGTAGCAATTGTTCTCAGATGATCTGGATGAAGCAGATGCTGACTGAATACAATGTCATACAGATGTCATGACATTGTCTTGTACACTTTTACTAAAGTGCTTGAGACTAGCCAGTTTGAAATGTTAAGGGGCAAGTTGGGTAATTGTCCAAATGAGGAATTGTAGCAATTAACCTTGCATACAACAAGGAATGGAAAGGATCTTGTTCTTCAAGTATTTATAAGTAGGTTATTTAAGTATTTTCCTCTTATTTTTAAAAGGCCCAAGAATAGGAAGAGACTCCTTCATATAATAGTTTCTTCTTTTGAAAGTATCATATTTCCTTCATCTAAAAGAAACTTTCAAAACCTCTGTCATTCTCGCTCTCATTTCCTCAACATCTTCCAGCAAAATATGTCTTCATCATCTTCATTTTCTCAAAAATCTGGCTCATCATCTCCTGCTATGGATGAAGTTAGGGCAAATACTGATGACATACATGTTGAAGCTCTGAGAATCACTCCTCTGCGCGCAATGGCCACAGACCCAAAAAAGGTCAAGAAATTGCGTACAAGAAATGCAAGAAGGACGCAAGCATCATCTTCTGGTAAGACTTCTGTACCATCCTCCTCTATTCCCTCAGAAATGGTAAACACAGAGGAGTCTAGGGTTGTGAATATAGCCATTGCTAGATTGGTAACCAGGATCCTCAATGAAGACCAATCTGTTCCTGGGGTTTCAGTCCCTCTAAATGAAAAGTCTACTAGCCCTAACTTAGCAGTTGATCCAGATGTCATAGAGAATGTCAAGACATCTGGTGATCATGATACTTCTCCTGTCAAGAATGTTGTTGATCCTTCAGTTAAAGATTCTGAAGTGAGTATTGATGATGTTTATAATGAAACCCCCGCTGTTAATGAAAATGTGATGTCTGATGGTGTACTTGAGGAATCCCCTGCAAAGAGTGCTTCAGATAAAACTCCTGCAGATTCTATTTCTGATAGTATCTTAGAAGAGACTCCAGAAAAACCTAGTGGGGATAATCTTGAAAAGTCTCCAGTTCAAGACTCTGAAAATTTAGTTGATCCGCCTGTCATTGATTTAGATGAAGAGTTCTCAGACAATGACCTCATAGACAATGTTAATCCTAGCATTGCAAAGAGGATGATGAGAAGGAAGGGAAAACAGGCTGCCTCACAGAGTCCTGTTAAAGAAAAGGTTGATGAAAATGTTTCTAAGGCTGAGAAACAGACCAAGGCTGAACCCTCTACAATGAAATGTAGAGTAAAAACTGTTGGTGGTGGCTCCAGACCCAAGAGGACACCAATTGTGAAGAAAAGAAAATGCACGAACCTTCAGTCGATCAAGATTACGAGTTTGATGTTGAAATAAATGTCTCTGACATTCATCCAAGGAAGAAGGCAACTCTTGGGAAACTGCCCATGGTGCCTGAAGTGGCCATTGACAACATCTCATTCCATCATCCTGAGAATGCTGGGAGATGGAAGTATGTTTGTCTGAAGAGGATTGCTTTGGAGAAGGAGCTGAATAAGAGTGCTCTGGAGTGTAAAGAGATTGTCAATCTGATTAAGGATGCTGGATTAATGAAGACAGTTGTGAGTTTCTCAAACTGTTATGATGTATTGGTAAAGGAATTCATAGTGAATTTGTCAAATGGTTGTGGTGATGGGAGGTCTGCAGACTACAAGACAGTCTATGTGAGAGGGAGAAAAGTAAAGTTCTCTCCAAGAGTGGTCAACAAATTTCTGGGGAGATCAGAAGATGCTCATCCAGAACTTGAAGAAACTGACAATCAAAGTTGTCAAACCATCACTGCCAAACAAGTGAAAGTCTGGCCTCTGAAGGGAAAACTTTCAGCAAGCAAGCTGAGTGTTAAATTTGCCATTCTGCATAAGATAGGAGCTGCTAACTGGGTCCCAACCAATCACAAGTCAACTATCTCCATTGGATTGGGCAGATTTATATATGCAGTGGGCACTCAGGCCAAATTTGACTATGGTACCTACATATTTCAGCAGACCCTCAATCATCCTGAAAGCTATGCAATCAAGGGACCTATAGCCTTTCCCTCCCTACCATGTGGAATTATCACTGACCAATTCCCTAATATTCTAGCTGAAAGAGATGCGATCAGAAAGAGCTTTCACTACAAACTTTTTCAAGGAAGCATGTCCCGACATTGTCATGACATCACCGAGACATCAAATGTCAAAGCCAATTATCAGAAGGCAGATGTCATAGCTGTGCTAAAGGAGACCTGTAGGGAACTTGAAGCAAGGAAGCAGACCCTTGAAGCTCTGATCTCTACTCTTGAAAAAGAAAAAGACACAGAGGTTGAGGAAGAAAGGATTGATGGTGATACCTCTGCTGCTCATATGGAGGAAGATGATGTTCTTGACCAAAAGTAGGCGACAAAGAAGGCTCAAGATGTGTCCTTTCACGGTGCTTCGGAGAAGAAAGCACTTGAAGCCTGCTCTGTTGCCTCTAATTTTATTACATCAATTGTTTTCTTACTTTGATTCTTGTATTTTCCCAATTTTGTTTGAATGTTTGTAATCCTTATTGACTGATCTGTAATATGCTGGTATATTTGTTTCTGGTACTGTTTGATTAAAAGTTTGGGGAAATTGTATGGTTTCCTTTGGCCCTTTATGGCTAAAGGGGAGAAGAACTCTTGTATGATGATGAGTATGGGACTTAGGACTTTGGGGAAATTGTATGCTGTTTAAAATTTGGTATATGGGGCAATTGTGGGAATTGTGGGATTTTGTATGGGTAGAATTTATCTTCTCTAAGTTCTAGTTACTTGAAGCTTAGGAAAGCTTAGGAAAGCTTAGAACTAGTTTATTGTCTTCTGCATAGGTTCTCGATGTGTTAGGTAGTTTTAGCCAAAATGTGCCAAAGGGGAGTTTGTTAGTGTTTTTAAGTTGGCATTATGTTTGGTAAAACTAGGCTTTAGCAATGTCATGATGGATGTCATGACATTCGAGATGAAGATAAATCCTACCGCTAAGGATGTTTAAAGACATTTAGGCTGGAAGCTAAAGTTGTCTAAATTGCAGAAGCAGCTAATGTCATAAGATGTTATGACATTCATTGTGACATTCGCTGCAGAATCTGCTTGTTCTGAGATTTTTCGGAAGTTTGTTGAGTGCTAAATATTGTTTTTCATTATTAGAAAGCATGCTCACGTGGCTGCTAGGTTAAATTTAATTAAACCTAAATTGGTTGTTGAAAAGACCATGTTTTTAGGATTAAATTAAGTGAACCCTAGCTATCTTTATTGAAGCCCAAAACTGAAGTTTCAGGACTGCTTCTATAAAAGGAAAAGAACCCTTACAACTGTGCTACGCCCTTTGAATGTATTGAAGAGATAGCAGCTTGTGTTTGTGTACTATTAGGATTTGTAATAGTTGGTATTGTGTAATTCTAGTTTCTCTTGTGAGCCAAGCAACTATCAATTGATAAGTGCATTGGACTAGGATTTGCTGTAAGGGTAGTTTATCACTCAAAGCTTTAAAGCACGAGTGTTTGTCTCTTGATTGAAGCTTTGAAGCAAGATCAAGATATTTTATTGAAGTGTGTCTTCACAATTCAATTAGTCAATAGGTTGATATCACTGCTGTGATTGAGGGGGAGTGAGTGGGTACTCAGATCTAAGTAGGACTTAGGTTGAAGTTGCATTGGGTAGGTTTTAAGTGAAGGAGATAAACTGGTGGTTTATTCCTGAATTAATTCTACTAATAGTGAATTTCCTCCCTGGCTTGGTAGCCCCCAGATGTAGGTTTGTTGAACCGAACTGGGTGAACAACTTATTGTGTTATTTACTGCTTTCTGTATTTACTGTGTGAATTGTTAACATAGTGTCAGATACTGTGTCATAACATTCTCTGTGACATCAAGTATCTGCTGCCAGGAATTTCAGGGTTTTCCCCAAATGCTCTACAACATTGTAATCACTTTTCCTGATAATCTTTAAGATTTCCTTCATTTCTTGCTTGGAGGATTCCCCAACAACTTCTTTTGGTGCCTCTGTCTAGGTAAGCTTGGTCTCTTTTTCATTGCTCCGAGTATCATTGGTCCATTCAGTGATAGGGATACATACATGGGTAGCAATATCCTTTGGAGGAGAGATCTCTGGAGAAAAAACCCTTCCGGTCCTAATTACTTTATTAGATCTAGTAATTTTGTCGACATTGGGATTAGTAACTTCAATATTACTATATTTAATAGCCAATGGCTCAAGCTTAACGCCATGGTAGTAGACTTTGACTCGATAATTCCAAGGAATAGCTTTGTCAGAGGAATACGAAATTGGCCCAAGTGAGGTAATGATCAAAGGAGCAACCATGGGTTTAGGAGTAATCTTCAAAGGACCTTTAAATGTGATCCTTATTTCATCCACATCTTCGAATTTCAAGCCTCGAGACACATCTTCATACAAACCATCTACAAATGAGATCTTCTCAAATAACACTTCTCGGTTATCCATCAAACGTTGAATACCTCTTTTCAACCATACATAACCATTGGGCTGAGACGCATAGTGGCAACAATTTTCAACGCAACCCGGAAATAAATTGGCTTGCAACAGATTCTTTTTGACACTCATCAGGGGGATGGTTAAGTCACTCATAGAAAAAATATAAGAATCATCATTGATAACATTGGCACTCCTGTCGTCATTAAGCATGGCTGCAGTAATCACATTTGGAGTTTCAGGAGGGTCAAATTCAATGTCCTTGGTATCAATCATGTCTTGGATCTTGTTCTTTAGAGCCCAAAAGTTGTTCATATCATGTACATGACTATTAGAATGGTATAGACACCTTGCATTGGAATTGTATTTAGGAGAGGATGTATTAGCATTCTAAGGAGGATCCCTTAAAGTAATCAGCTCTGCCTTTAACATATGTTATAATGCTTAAGACAATGGCATGTTAATCTTCGTGAAATGTCTTCTTGGCGCATCTTTTCTACGCGTATTGCTTTGTTGATACCGGGTTGGTGCAAAATTGGTAATCATTACAGCCCCCATAGGTTGATGGCGATCACCTTTATCACGACCCTTCTGGCCGTATACCTCATTTGTTTCTTTCTTTCCACTAAAAAACTTCTTCATAGCTGTCATACCCCAAAATTTGCCCTCCATCTTCTCAAAATATTTCATACATCCATGCTCTAGGATTCCTCAAGGGTTGATCAGACAAACCCTCTCCTAGACAATCAACCCAAACTAGGGTTTGGTGTTTCCCAGCTCCAGATGGACTTCCAACATCTCCAATGGCCATCATGCCTCCTCATATGCTTCAAAGATTTCCCATGTCAAGTTTCAAGCCTCACAAGTCAAGTTTCCTCAGACAGTTGCTCAGATGGTTGAAAATTAGTTGTATTGGACAAAAAGTCAACTGTGGTCAACATACAGTCAAAATTCATAATTTTTTGTCAACATCCTCATTTTGAAGTTATATTCATCATTTGATCAAGGGTTGATCATGATTCATCAAGAAAACTCAAGATTTGCTCAAAAGTCAAACTTTCTAAATTAGGGTTTCTTAGTGAAAAGTCAACCAAACTTTGACTGAGCGTAACTTCTTCATTCTTTCTCAAAAATTTTTCCACCACCTCTTGTTTTAAAGTAAATTCAATTCCCTACAACTTCATGTCTCACAAGAATGTTCAAAAAATGCTTCATTTGGAAGGTATGGATCAAAATATTACAGGTCCTTTTCAAAGTCAACATTTTGTTTTGAAGATATATTGAGCATGGCAACTCCAATTGAGATGAAACCAAAGAGGTTGGTTATACGACTCTTAGAGCTTTCCAAAAATTCCAAGAACACTCAAAAATGTGGAAAATTGAACAAGATACACTATTCAGAAGTTGGGCATTTTTGGACAATTGCACAAAAGGAGATATTGGTCAAAATGCAAAATTTTCCAAATGGGCCTATAATCTTATGTTCCAAACTTGTTCATGATGTCATTTGTGACCCATTGATGCTTGGCCATGGAAATTTTCTATTTTATTAATTTATTTTTGGATTTAAAACCATTTAATTCAAAATTAAATTATATAAAATATGAAAATAAGATATTTTTCAAAAAGGAGTGATTTTATATCAAACTTGAGGTCCAAGGAAGCCCATGATACATGCCAATTTCGTGCTTGCTCTCACATTAAAGAGAAAATCAAATTTTCTCCAAAATTTGATTTTATTTGAAAATTATTCAATGCACATTCAAAACCAAATCTTTTTTCCTTCTCTTTCCTCTCCTAATTCACTCTATAAATAGCCAGCAAGCTATATCACAAGCCACACGAAACCCTAGCCCTTACACCAACCCTCACTTTGCCAAAATTTTTCCAGAATTGTCAAAAATTCGAATTTTTATTTGCAGCCATTCTCAGCCAAAACCAATCATCCAATCTTGTTCCTGAGGTCTCCAGGAGTCGAACCATCCTCTTACTCAAAGCTAAATCACCCCAGATCAGGCTATCTTGCTCTCACCGATTTGAAACTTTCTTAATTTCGATTTTCATGTTTCATGCATTACTAATTGTTTTTGATTGATTGTATACACTCAGGGCACTCATTAGAGCATGATTGATGGGTTACATGTGAGGTTTCACGTGTAAAACTCGTACTGCCATTATTAGGGTTCAAAGAACTGTAGGATTCGAAACTCCAAATCCAGGCCGTTTCAGAACGAAAGGACCACACCATCGTGCTCGCAGGGGTCGAGTTAGTCGATTTGGGCACTTGTTTTGCTTTAAATGATGCGTTTTGCAGGATTTTCAAGTTGACAAGCTACCGGAGAAGATGACCGGAGCCCTAGCTCCGGCGTGGACTCCGACGTTGAAGGTTGGACCGCGTGCGTGGCAGTTTGGCTCGCTCTGATTCGCTCACTCGTTACACCTGGACCCCACAAGGCTGACTGTGTTTAAAATATAACCATGACGCGTCTGTAACACGGTGAACTGACTTTGTAGATTTTTGTATCGCAAATGTGCGGATAGCAAGAGTCGCCACCGACTTTTATTTTTATCCAATTAAGGGAAGGTAAAAGCACAGAAAAAGACCTTCATTTAGATTCTGAGTTCGGGAGAATGGTTATGAAAAGGGAAGGTATTAGCACCCCCTTTCCATCCGTAGTTATCTACGGGCTCTTAGTTGCTCTAGATCACCTTTTAAAATTGCTTTCTGTGTGTTTGACAAAAATATTTTGAAAAAGGCATTTCGCTTTGACTTTGTAATGACTCATGTAGGAATGTATACAAAGTGTTCGGAAATGCTTCGTTTTGAAAAGAGTTTGAACTTTGAAAAAGAGTGTGTGGTGTGAAAAGCATTTGGTTTTAGAGCAAGCAACTAAGAGACTTATTACCCACTCAGAATTGGTCGTTTTCGTACTTCTACGTTCCTTTAGAATAGCGCTAGCCGTACCATTAGTTAGTAGGTAGCTCCATTCGTTGGATGTAAGCGGGACATTCGAAGGGACATCGGTTGGTCATAGAAGGCAACTTGTAGGAAGTATCCTAGCACATTCGGAGGGACTATCATCATTTTTTGTAGGCGACAATCGAGGGTCAAGATCATGTATTCGGAGGCGACATCGTGGGTCTTTTGATCTTTGTATCGAAGGGACTATGATGATTTGTTTGGAAGGCAACGGTGCTAGAATACCTCTACGTTCGAGGGACATGACCATTTTGAATTCGCAAAGGCAACGAGAGAGAATTACCCTAAGGGGTGCGTGTGTGAAAGAAGTGTGTTGATTCCAAGTATTTTATCTTGCAAATTAGTGGGCTATGTTCGTTATTATCTTGCCATACACGCCTAGTTACTAGCAATTTATAGGGTGCGGAAATTAAAATGCGGAATGTAAAGATGCGGAAAGGTAAATGTCCTACGCTATTACATGGCTTTGGGGCAGATACATAATTTAAAAATGCGGAAAATAAAGTCCTAATTTAAACTATTACATCCCATAGACAGTTACATTATTGAAAAATAAAATGATAAAGAAAGAATCGTCTAAATCGGATCAACCTGTAAAGGAATGAGAAATCGGAAAATACGATATGAATCGAACAAGAGAAAAAATGTCAGAAAAATGCAAATTTTTATATGAGAAAATTATTACATGCTGGAAATAATATAAATATGCTAAAATAAATTTTTGGGATTTTTTGGATGCAATTTAATAATTAAAAATGAATTAAAAGTGATTTAAATGCAAAATTATGAATAAAAATAAATATGCATGAAAAATTGTATTTTTTAATTTTATAAATTAAATAAAGATTTTATGAAAATAATGCAAAAAGAAAATTAATTTTTTGATGGTTTTTTAATGCAGAAATAAAATATGAAAATAAATTAAAATAGTATGCAAATATTAAAAATATAGAAAAATATGAAAATAGTGCAAGTTTGTAAAAGAAAAGAAGAGAATGGTCCTGGCAGGACTTGAACCTGTGACCTCCTGGAGAATCTCTTCAAAACAATGCCTTAACCACTGGGACAGCGTGTACTTTGTGTTTGGAAAATTCAAGCAATGGTTTATGAATGAATACGTGTCCTGGACTTTTGAAATTCAAACGCGCAGTCAGCAGGTGGGGTCCTCGTTGGATGAGAGAGCGAATCAAAAGGCTCCATTGTGCCACGCTTGCCTCGTGCCGGAGTCAACAAGTCTCCGACGCCGGAGCCCTAGCTCCGGTCGTCTTCTCCGGCGACGTTAAACCTCAAACCTGCAAAATAAGGAAAATCAAAGCAAAAGAAAGACCTATCCCCCCTAATTCGACCCTCCTGAGTTCGATGGTGCCCTTAGTTTCGATTGAAAACGACTACATCGTGAGTTTCGAAAGAAAGAACAAAAACTGCCCTAGCCATGGCATGTTCTGATTCTGGCGTTAAACCTCCCATGTAATACGTCAAGCATGTTCTAATGGATGCCCTGATCTCAAACAAACACACCAAAACAGTTAAAGATGCATGGATTTTAAAATTCAAAATTGTGAAAAATGCAAACCGGTGAGAGTTCAAGCACGTGATCTGGGCAGTTCTGGGCACGAGTAAAGGTTGCTTTTGATTGCTGGGAACCTCTGGAAGGTGATTGAATGGTTAAATTGGCCTGAAGCTTGCTGAAAATTGGAACTCGATTTTCAAAAAAGTTTGTGAATTTTTTGGCAAAATAAGGGTTTGGCTTGAGCTAGGGTTTCCTGTGGCTTGCTGGCTATGATACTTGGTATTTATAGAGAAAATTTGGATGGCAAAGGGAGTGAAAAAAGATTTGATTTGGAGCATTCAATTTTTTTCAAATAAAATCAATTTTCTTGAAGAAAATTTGATTTCCTCTTCAATGCATGATCATGCACGAATTTGGCAAGAGTCTTGGGCTATCTTGGACTTCAAGGAAGATATAAAATCAACCCTTTTGGAAAAATATATCATTTTCATATTTTATATAATTTAATTTTGAATTAAATGTTCTAAAATTCAAAAATAAATTAATAAAATAGAAAGTTGCCATGGCCAAGCATTTATGGGTCAAAAATCATGTCATGAACAAGTTTGGATCAAAAGATTATAGGCCCATTTGGAAAATTTTGCATTTTAACCAAAATGTCCTTTTGTGCAATTGTCCAAAATTGCCCAACTTATGAATAGTGTATGTTGCTCAATTTTCCACATTTTTGAGTGTTCTTGGACTTTTTGGAAAGCTCTAGGAGTCCTCTAACCAACCCTTTTGGTCTCATCTCAATTGGAGTTTCCATGCTCAATATATCTTCAAAACAAAAAGTTGACTTTTTGTTGACTTTGAAAATGACCTGTAATGTTTTGAGCTATACCTCTCAAATGAAGCATTTTTTGGACATTCTTGTGAGACATGAAGTTGTAGAGAATTGAATTTCCTTCAAAACAAGAGGTGGTGGAAAAATTTACGAGGAAGTATGAGAAAGTTATGATCGGTCAAAGTTGATTGACTTTTCACCTAGAAACCCTAATTTAGAAAGTTTGACTTTTGAGCAAATCTTGAGTTTTCTTGATGAATCATGATCAACCCTTGATCAAATGATGAATGTAACTTCAAAATGAGGATGTTGACCCAAAATTATGAAGTTTGACTGTATGTTGACCATAGTTGACTTTTTATCCAATACAACTGATTTTCAACCATCTAAGCAATCGTCTGAGGAAACTTGACTTGTGAAGCTTGAAACTTGACATGGAGAATCTTTAAAGCATATGAGGAGGCATGAAGACCATTGGAGATGTTGGAAGCCCATCTTGGCCTGAGAGATACCAAACCCTAGTTTGGCTTGATTGTCTAGGAGAGAGTTTGTCTGATCAACTCTTGAGGAATCCTTGAGTATAGATGTATGAAATATCTTGAGAAGATGGAGGGAAAATTTTGGGGTATGACAGCTGCCCCTGTTCAATCTTCTTATACCGGAGGGTTAGATTGACACGCTTGTCTTTCGTGACCTGGAGGTAGAAGATGATTGAACACTCGAGTACACCTGAAAATTTGCACTCGCTGTTGGTGGATGATGCGAGAATGGGCTTACAGATGCCATTTGGAGAAGTTGGATACTTCGCTGGGGGATGATTCGTACGCTAGACTCGAGAATGTCGATAGGAGAATTGACGGGGATGGGCTTAAGATGCCATCTGGAAAGATCGATGCTGGGGAGTGAGCCGTACGCTAGGCTCTGTAGTCGTTTCTGGAAGGAGCATGGAGATGGGCTTAAGATGCCATCTGGAGGGAGTCGTACGTTAGACTTCGTGTTCATTTTTTGAATGAAGTTATTGGTTTGCATTGATTTTTAACCATATATGCAGCATTCCAAAAGTGGAGAAACACTGATAAGTGATCGGAGATGGGCTTAAGATGCCATCCGAGGCACGAGTCGCACGCTAGACTCTATAGTTGCTGTTGATAATAAGAAGGGATCAGAATAAATCTTCGTGCTGATTACTCTGAGGGAGGTAGTAGTTGGCAAAATATGGATATCTTCCCTGTTGTGCGTTGGGTGTTGATCCATTGCCTGTTATCGGAGGATAACCAGAGGCGGTCTTTCAAATAGTTTTCCCGTCGATTCGGGGCTTAATCCTGGACTAGTCGTCGGAGGACAACCAAGGGCGGTCTTTCAAATAGTTTTCCCGTCGATTCGGGGCTTAATCCTGGACCAATCGTCGGAGGACAACCAAGGGCGGTCTTTTAGATAGTTTTCCCGTCGATTCGGGCTTAATCTCGACTGTTTGCGTCGAAGTGATTACACTTTGGAGAAAACAAGAGGAACTTTGATAGAATTTTGGTTAGTTTTATGCAAAGTATGATGCATGACAGTGTATATGAATGACATATGCATGAATTATGATTTTATGAGAAATGTATGAATGATAGATGTTGTGGTATTTCAAAACATATCCATCTTGAAGAAGATGTGGATGTTCTGCTTGAAGATTTCTGACTCCTGTTTGGGGAATTGAGTAGGTGAGGACCCCGCTTTTGAAGGAGAAGAAAGAAATCCTGTATTCCTCCGATGCACTATCTGACCAAGTCTTGGGCCTAGATATTGTCGAGGAAGGTAGAGATTTGAGAGGCTCGTTTGTTGGAGATCTCATATATAGACCCTGCTGAGGAGAATCTGGGAGGCGATCCGTTGGGGACCTTGTATGTAGATCCTGCTGAGGAAATTTAGGAGGCGCTCTACTGGGGTTTCTGAGTGCTGATCTCGCTGGAGAGCAATTGGTAGTTGCCGGGAGACCGGGTTGGAAGAGTCAGGAATCCGTTGTAATCCCAGGCTGGGGGATGAAGATGTAGTTTCCTCCGGTGCACTTTCTGACCAAGTTTCGGGTCTGGATACTGTCGCCCGGGAAAAAGGAAAGGACTGAGAGATACCCGCTGAGGATAAATACCTTGACTGGGGGTGAGGTGTTACTGCTTGGAGTGGAATTGCTGCTCGTGGATTCCCTTTTGCTCTGCTGGGGAAGTTGTGTTGTGAGTGACACCTTTGTGGGGATCATGCTCTGTGGGGGAATGTTTTGGTGACTTTCGTCGTCATCTCAATTCCTGGAGCCTGTAGTAAGTACTTTTGTATGTTCACTTTTCGTATGTTTGTGATTAGATTCTTATTGTCAAATGCATATAATCATTCAAAGCAAACGTTGGACTTTATGCAAACAACCATAGTGAAAATTGTAAAGAGAAAGAACTTGTATTTATTTGAAAGGTGGCGTATGGCCAAGTAGTTTTGTACACAAGAAAGGTAAAAAGCTATGCGGAAACAATCTCGTTAAGTCTCAACTATGCTAGTACTCATATATTTCGACTATCTCATCTCCTTGCTGTCAGTAGAAAGTGAGTGAATTGATCTTCGTCATTTGAATCTTGAATGCTGATAATAGTCTGGAAGCAGGTGACCTGGAAGAGACATAGTCGTACGCTTGAATCCCTAACTTTTGCCTAGACCGCCCTTTCGGGTTTTCAGTCTACCGGGATACCCTTTTTTGCCCAAGCCGCCTTTGCAGGTTTTCGACTTGCCGGGTGTACATGTTTTGTATATATATCCTTAAATTTTTCCCGAACCATTTTGGTCCGCCAGGATGCCCTTATTTTTGCCTAGGTCAGTCGACCTAGCGGGTCTCTTTTATGCGTAGTATTTTTTGACTATGTCTGCGTTCACAGGGCGTGGGAAGTCTTCACCATCCATGGTGCTAAGTATCATAGCTCCGCCGGAAAACACTGTCTTGACTACAAACGGTCCCTCGTAGGTGGGAGTCCATTTGCCCCTGGGATCACCTGAGTCTCAAGATACCTTTTCACGTCATAGTACCAAGGTTTCTCTTCTGTATCAAGCTCATAACAATATGCTGGTTCGTCGAACTTCTCAATGATGATCTGGGGAGCCTCGTTGTCCCATCTTACCTTGAACATAGATGACATAGTAGCCAATGCGTCTGCCAACTGATTCTCCTCTCGTGGAATGTGATTGAAAGTGATCTCTTCGAAGTAGGGGATCAAACTCAAAACATGCTCTCGATACGGAATGAGGTTCGGGTGCTTCGTATCCCACTCGCCCTTAATCTGGCTGATCACTAAAGCTGAGTCTCCATACACTTGTAAGAACTTGATTCTTAAGTCAATAGCAGCTTTAATACCCATGATGCAAGCTTCGTATTCGGCCATGTTGTTAGTGCAATTGAAACATAATCTGGTGGCGAAAGGCGTGTGTCCGCCTGTAGGGGATGTAATGATGGCGCCAATGCCATTGCCAAGTGCGTTAGAGGCTCCATCAAAAACCATGGTCCATCGGGATCCTTGTTCAGGTCCTTCGTTCGGGCCTGGTTCTTCATAATCAGTGACTAGTAAAACATCATCGTCTGGAAATTCGAACTGCATAGACTGATAGTCATCTACGGCTTGGTGAGCCAAATGATCGGCTACTACACTTCCTTTGATCGCCTTCTGAGAAGTGTATTGGATGTCGAATTCGGTCAGGATCATTTGCCATCTTGCTATTCTCCCGGAGAGAGCTGGTTTCTCAAATATGTATTTGATCGGATCCATCTTTGAAATCAACAAAGTAGTGTGAGTCAACATATACTGTCTTAGTCGGCGAGCAGCCCAAGCCCAAGCCAAAGCGTTGCAAGTTTTATCGAGCTGTGAGTATCTTGTTTCACAGTCGGTAAACTTTTTGCTAAGGTAGTATATTTCCTGCTCTTTTCGGCCAGACTCGTCATGTTTCCCCAACATACACCCCATTGAGTTCTCTAACACTGTCAAGTACATGATAAGAGGTCTTCCTTCAGCGGGCGGCATCAGGATATGAGGATTCTGTAGGTACTCCTTGATCTTATCAAAAGCGATCTGGCAATCGTCGTTCCATTCCACTACTTGATCTTTCTTTAGTAACTTGAAGATCGGCTCACAAGTAGTAGTCAGGTGTGCAATGAATCTGGAAATGTAGTTTAGTCGGCCCAAGAAACCTCTGACCTCTTTCTCAGTGCGGGGCGCTGGCATCTCTTGAATAGCTTTAACCTTGGCGGGGTCAACCTCAATACCTTTACCACTGACAACAAACCCTAGGAGTTTTCCGGACCTGACTCCAAAGGTGCACTTGTTGGGATTCAGTCTCAATCTGTACTTCTTCAACCTGTCGAACAGTTTCTGCAAATGATCTATATGTTCTTCTTCAGTCTGTGATCGAGCTATCATGTTGTCGACGTAGACCTCTATCTCGTGATGAATCATGTCATGAAATAATGTCACCATAGCACGCTGATAAGTGGCGCCTACGTTCTTCAGTCCTAACGGCATAACCTTGTAGCAGAAAGTACCCCACTGTGTAACAAAAGTAGTCTTCTCCATGTCTTCGGGAGCCATTTTGATCTGATTGTAACCGGAGAAACCATCCATGAAGGAGAAAACCTTGTGCTGAGCGATGTTGTCTACTAGAACATCGATATGAGGGAGTGGAAAATCGTCTTTCGGACTTGCTTTGTTCAGATCTCTGTAATCCACACACATTCGTACCTTGCCATCCTTCTTAGGTACGGGTACCACATTTGCAACCCACTGGGGATAAGAGGTGACAGCTAAGAAACCGGCGTTGAACTATTTCATAACTTCGGCTTTGATTTTCTCTGACATTTCAGGACGCATGCGACGAACCTTCTGTTTCACTAGGAGAAAACCTTCTTTTGTCGGCAATCGGTGCACCACAATATCAATGTCTAAACCTGGCATGTCTTCGTATGACCAAGCAAAAACCTCAACGTAGTCTCTTAGCATCTGAACCAACCTTTCTTTAACACTGTTCCCAAGACCCACTCCTATCTTGATCTCTTTTCTGTCTTCGTTAGTACCCAAATTCACAACCTCAACCTGCTCTTCGTGTGGCTGTATAACTCGTTCTTCTTGCTGTAGCAGTCTGGCAAGTTCTCCTGGCACTTCACAATCTTCCTCACATTCGTCTTCGGCTTGGTAGATCGGATTATCGAAGTCATATTTAGCAATAGCATAGCTGTTATTAACGAGATTCGGAGTGATTCTGCAGTGTATCACGTGGGTGTGTGTAAGAACACATAGCTTTTTGAAGGGGTGATAAAGTAAAAGAAAGAAAACAAACAATTGAATGCAAAAGTCCAACGAATTTATTGAATGAAAATACGCAAACGACAGATAATAACCCTCGCAGACGAGCCATGATGCCCCAGGCAAGGAACTAGGCTTTCAAAGTTTATTGTTCAAAACATAAAGAAATACGAAAAGCAAAACAAAACAAGAGAAATTACTCCTAACTAAAGGAGATTGGTATGACGTCTTCAGTCTTCCAATTGCCGAGCCCATGATCTGGAGTTGGGAAGATCCACTTGCTGATGTCGAAGTCGTTGTCGTTGTCTTCTATAGCATGGATTCCACTCTGGCTAATGCGGAAAGGAAGTTGGTCGGCACGTTCGCGGCGTATCATCTTCTGACCCTTGATGGTGAAGCCTAAACCAGTCTTGTCAAATTTGAAAGGAAGATCAGGGAGCTGACCCCAAATAGTACTACCTTCTTCAACAGCAGCTTGAGCATCTTTCAACGAGGCCATCCTAGGCGGAGCTTGTGTAACTTCAGGAGTGACAGGAGAGTCAACAGGCACGACTCTGGGGATTGTTTCAAAAGCTTGACAGGGAGTCTCGAAGAATTCTCCTTCCATCTCAAGGTATCAGAATGACTGTAGATGACTGACCATATACTCTTCTTCACCACATACTGTGACAACCTTCCCTTTCACCGGGTACTTCAGTTTCTGATGCAAGGTAGAGGTAACAGCGCCTGCCCCATGTATCCAAGGGCGTCCAAGTAGGCAAGAGTAAGCTGGACGAATGTCCATGACAAAGAAAGTAGAGTCGAAAGTCTGGGAACCGACTTTAACAGGCAGAATGAGCTCTCCAAGTACTGTTCGCTTAGAACCATCAAAAGCTCTCACAATAATGTCACTAGGTTTCAGAACCAACCCTTCAACATCAAGTCGATCAAAAGCAGTCTTCGGTAGGATGTTCAGAGCAGAACCAGTATCCACCAAAACATGAGATAATGTAACGCCCTTGCATTCAACAGAGATGTGCAAGGCTTTGTTGTGTTTCCTTCCGGCAGGAGTCAAATCAGCATCAGAGAAGCCCAGGCCGTTGTTGGCAGCCAGGCTAGCAATACAAACTTCAAACTAGTCAGTAGTAGTGTCTTGCGGTATGTGAGCATTCTTCAGAAACTTCACCAAGGCGTTAGCATGAGCCTCGGAGCACAAGAGCAAAGTAAGCATGGAGATCTTGGACGGAGTCTGTCCTAACTGTTCCACAACATTGTAGTCACTCTTCTTGATAATCTTCAGAATTTCCTCCATTTCTTGTTCGGAGGTGTCTTCAGTAACTTCCTTTGGCACTTCTGGTTGAGCAGGGTGAGTCACTGGTTCTTTCCCTCTAGCTTGGGGAATGGATTGAATAGCTGGAATGCGAGTTGGAGTCGCAGTGTCTTTGGGATGAGAGATATCTGGAGAGAACACTCTTCCGGTTCTGGTCACCTTACTTGATCCGGTGATGTTGTCAATGTCAGGAATGGTAGCTTCAACTATAAGATCTTCAATGGTCAGAGGGTCTTGCTTGACGCCATGGTAGTAAACATCAGCTCCATAATTCCAAGGGATAGCCTTGTCAGAGGAATAGGGAATTGGTCTTGGGGAAGTGATAATGAGAGGCACCACTTTAGGCACAGGATCAGCAGAGGAAATCCTTATGGTGTTAACATCAGCATGGTCTTCTGGGAAATCGTCACCCCATCCGGCCTTAACATCTTCAATAGGAATCTTGTAGCTTTCAGTGTACTTCACCATGTAATCATACTTTCACTTGGCTGCCCCAGGTGTCCCACAGATGGTGCAGTTTCGTTTGCATTGTCAATCTTCAACTTAGACATTTCTTCACACAGCTTCCGCACAGGTGGTTTCAGAAATAGTATCTCACGGTTATCCATCATGCACTAAACTTGTCTTCTCAACCAAGGACAGCCATCAGGCGCGGATGGGCACCAACGACAGTTCTCTGGGCATCCTGGGTTGACACCGGCTTGCAACAAATTCTTCTTAACAATCATCAGAGGAATGGTCAAGTCATCTATGTTGAAAACATAAGTATCGTCACCAACAGCATTGGAACCCTTGTCATGGTTAGGCATAGGCGCGTTGATCACATTCGGAGTCTCAACATGAGGATCAAACTCAATCTGCTTAGATTCAATCATATCTTGAATCTTGTTCTTGAGCCCAACAATCATCGATTGCTATGTCCTATTGGAATGCTACACTTAGCATTAGGATTGTGCCGGAGAGGAGGTGTTGACATTCGAGGAGGATCCTCAAGCAATCGCTCTGCTTTCAACATGTGTTGCAAGGCTTGCGACAAAGGCATGTTGATCTTCGTAAGCGCTTCGTGGCGCGTTACGGTTCGCGTTGTCTGGAGGTTGTCTTGATGTAGGATTGGAATCCGCCCCCAGTTTGAGCACGGTCGGTCTTGGCTCGGCATTTCGACCATACACAGCATTAGTTTCTTTCTTACCACCAAAGACCTCTTCACATTTGAAGATGTCTCTACGAATCTTTCCACTCTTGATACCAGCTACAATATGCTGCTGTCAATCGGTGAACCGGTGAAGAGTTTCAATCGATGATTGAAGAATGGGCTGTTAGTGTCCCCATGAACATATCAACCAACTCCCTATTGGACAAGGGTGGTTGAACTCTGCTGCTAGATCTCTCCATTTCGCATACTCTTTGAACTTCTCGTCACGACCCATAGACATGCTTTGTAGTTGCAGTGGGTGTCAATTCAACATTGTACTCATCATTGCGTAGAAAGCATCACCAAGTCACTCCAACGGATACGGTCATTCTCTAGTGATAGTACCACTCTAGCGAGTTAGGACAAACTCTCTTGAAAATAGTGCATCCACAACTTTACATCCTCGGTGTGATTGATCTTACGACATAGGACTTCAAATGCGACTTTGGGCAAGACATGCCATCATACTTGGCAAAAGTTGGAACTTTGAACTTGGGAGGAATCACAACACCGGGGCGAGACTCGGATCATCAAAATTCAGCCGGATATCTTGAGTTTTCCAGATTCAGACGGTCTTCAAGTTGCTTGTATTTGTCGTCCTCATGAGTATTGGCCATCATCATAGTTCTTCTCAAGCTCGGTGTGCCTTCACCATTAGCCTTGTTACTTTGTTCGGTCTTGACACTTCCTTGAGAGCTCTATCCATTGACCCTCTTAGGACCACCTTTGTAGCGTCTGCCCATGTTGAGGAGACCAACAACCTTCTTCTTTCTGTTGATGAGCTTCTTCAGATCCTCTTGGCCTTGGACCAAGCTGGTGAACATCTGCTGAAACTGAGCATTCTAAGCTTGAAGATCTTTGACTGACTGTTCAAGAGCCATTTCGGCTAAAATAAATAGCGAGCAAATGAGAAAACCAATCTTCAATGTACCTGTGATGCAATGTTATGCTATGATATGCAATGTTTATGCGAATGCAATGCAATGTTTTCAAGGACCTTAGAGATTTAAATTTGTTAGACAAGCAATGAGCAAACATTTATTAGTACTCTTTTTATTATTCTTTTTCTTTTTAAGTACAAGAGATAGTTCAAAATAATAAAAGAAAAGCATAAAAATCTCAAAGCTCTAAGTCTCCCATGGGCGCTTCCTTTTGATGCCGATGTAGGCATTGATGTTTCGCTCCTCGTGAAGTAGCTTTGTCAACTCTAGTACTTTCTTCTCGCTTGCATAACACTGAGCTTCAAAGGTATCCCTCTCTTCTTCAAGCTGAATCCAGGATCTCTTCAAGTCTTCAAAATCAGTAGGCATGTCAGGATGGAGAACAGTATAGGTACGTCACCTATAGCAGAGGTTCCATAATTACGGAACAGCGTGAATGGCATCATGAGGTTTGAGCTCGAGCTCGCACCCATTTGAGGTAAGGTTCCCAAGGAATGGAGTTTGGTGCCCCAAAGTCTTGGTATCGGTCTTTACCATGCCCATGCGTATGAACCTTCGTCGGTAATTCGGAGATCGTGGTTGTAGTCGAACAAAACATCTTGGAGAAGCATATCATGTGGACCATCTTTTGAGCAAAACCAAACTGACGTAGAGCTAGAGAAGGGTAAGTAATACCTCCTCTTATACCAAGTAGTGGTACATTAGAATTCTCCACAACGCAATGAAGGTGAAATCCTTTTGAGAGAAAAGATTCCAACGGATATCTGAATGAGAGAGTGACATCAACCTTTGAGACCATCTCAACCTTTGTTCATTCTTCAAAACTGATGGAGGAAGGTGCGAAATAAACCACGTAGAAAGTAACGGTATGCAACACATGAGAGTTCCTTGTCTCTTAGTAGTACGAGTGTGGAGAGAATGTAGAATGTCTCCAAGTAAAGTAGGCACAGGATTACGGGTAAGAAACAACTTGATGGCGCTAACATCTATGAATTGATCCGAGTTAGGGAATAGAACCAAACCATAGACTAGCAAGGCCACAATGTCTTCGAAGGCATGGAAACTCATAACTTTGAGGAATTCTCGGGCTTTCTTAATTAGGAACTTGGAAAGTAAACCCTTAACTCCACTTCTGGTTTCCCAATTGGCTTCAATGCCTGAGCGCTTAAGATGCAAGGCGGATGCAATATCTTCGTACCTAGGAACCTTCTCTAGACCGGTGAATGGCATTTGGTCAAGAATAGGTATCCCAAGTAGCTTAGAGAACTCTTCCAAGGTAGGAACCAACTGATAATCAGGGAATGTAAAGCAATGGTGTTTCGGATCAAAGAACTGGAATAGGACATGGATCATATCTTCTTCAAAACCGAGATAACCAAATCAAGTAGATAACCATGTCTTTTGATGGCCGAGCATGGTCGGAATTTCTGAAACCAAATCTTTGAGTTGAGAAGGTATACCCATGAAGTTGATTCGGATAGTCTTTCTAGAAGCCATAATCCCTCTACAAAAGCGAGCAAAGATAAATCCCTAGGTCCTTGAAATAGTTAGAAATGATATGCAATGCAAATGATGTCATGATGTCATGTTTAGCACACAAACAATTCACACAATGAGCCTAGGGTTAAGGCTTGCATGAGGTATAGGTGATTACCCACCAAAAGTTTGAGTTGGTTCATCTGTCCTATAATAGTAACGGGTTCTAGGAATCTCACATCATCGATCTTTCTCGTAGGCGTTTATTTCAATCGACTACCATGTGGTCGATCGAAAATATCCCAAAGTCGATCTCAATGAGCGTAGCATCGAGTATCAACCAACCTTAGTCTGCACCAAAGCCGACCATCTCACTACCTTCTAATGGCCAAGATGGGTCAATTAAGGTTCTAAAAGTTTAGTTAGCGCTTGATGACACCACGCAGAAGCCAAATACTATCCTCAACTTGGGAATGAAGAGTATCAGGACATCCAAAGTGTCACGCTAACGTAGCCATCATGTTGACCGTTTAGTTATACGTCTAGCGGTCGCGATGATTTATTGCTACTTACCTAAAAGGAAACCCGGATCCGGGTGTAGGATCCCCCAACAATATAATACCCAAGAAACCCTTAAAGATAAAGCATACAAGTCAAACAAAAAGCAATAAAAGTAATCTAGAAATCCCTAAGGCAATTCTCTCTTTTAGGGCAGATCCCCAGCAGAGTCGCCAGTTCTGTAACACGGTGAACTGACTTTGTAGATTTTTTGTATCGCAAATGTTGTGGAGAATTCCCTAATGTACCACTACTTGGTATAAGGGGAGGTATTACTTACAACGCTTCACTAGCTCTACGCCAGTTTGGTTTTGCTCGAAGAGACGGTCCACATGATATGCTTCTCCAAGATATTGTGTTCGATTACAACCACGATCTCCAGAATTACCGATGAAGGTTCATACACGCTTGGGGCATGGTAAAGAAGACTGATACCAAGACCTTGGGGAACCAGAACTCCATTCCTTGGGAACCTTACCTCAAATGGGTGCGAGCTCGAGCTCAAAACCTCATGATGCCATTCACGCTTGTTTTACCAGTAATTATGGAACCAGTTGCTATAGGTGACGTACCCTATACTATTCTCCATCCTGACATGCCTACTGATTTTGAAGACTTGAAGACATCCTGGATTCAGCTTAAAGAAGAGAGGGATACCTTTGAAGCTCAGTGCTAGAGTTGACAAAGCTACTTCACGAGGAGCGAAACATCAACGCCTACCTCGACACCAAGAGGAAGCGCCCATGGGAGACTTAGAGCTCTAGGATTTATATGTTTTTCTTTTATTTTTTTGAACTATCTTGTGTACTTAAAAAGAAAAATAATAAAAAGAGAACTAATAAATGTTTGTTCATTGCTTGTTTAACAAATTTAAATCTCTAAGGTCCTTTAAAACATTGCATTACATTCGCATAAACATTGCATATCATAGCATAACATTGCATCACAGGTACATTGAAGATTGGTTTTCTCATTTTCTCGCTATTTATTTTAGCAGAAATGGCTCTTGAACAGTCTGTCAAAGATCTCCAAGCTCACAATGCTCAGTTTCAGCAGATGTTCACCATTTTGGTCCAAGGCCAAGAAGACCTGAAGAAGCTCATCAACAGAAAGAAGAAGGTTGTTGGTCTTCTCAACATGGGCGGACGCTACAAAGGTGGTCCTAAAAGGGTTAGTCGGATAGAGCTCTCTGAAGGAAGTGTCAAGAATGAGGGGAGTGTCAAGGGTAATGAAGATGACCAGCGTGAGCCTAAGAAAGAGGGAGAGGATCGCTCTAACTATAGCCAGTACTCTGATGAAGATGACAAGTACAAGCAACTTGAAGACCGTCTGAATGCTGTGGAAAACCTGAAGATGTCAGGGCTGAATTTTGATGATCTAAGCCTCGTTCCTGGTGTGGTGATTCCTCCCAAGTTCAAAGTTCCCACTTTTGCCAAGTATGACGGCATTTCTTGTCCGAAGCTGCATTTGAAGTCCTACGTTCAGAAAATCAACCCTCACACTGATGACAGAAAGTTGTGGATGCACTATTTTCAAGAGAGTTTGCCCGGAACTCAATTGGAATGGTATTATCAGCTAGAAAATGACTGTATCCGTACCTGGAGTAACTTAGCAGATGCTTTCTACAAGCAATATGAGTACAATGCTGAATTGACGCCCACTCGCATGCAACTGCAAAGCATGTCTATGGGTCGTGATGAGAAGTTCAAGGAGTATGCTCAGAAATGGAGAGATCTAGCAGGCAGAGTTCAGCCACCCTTGTCCAATAGGGAATTGGTTGATATGTTTATGGGAACACTGACAGGCCCATTCTTCAATCATCTGATTGGAAACTCTTCAGCCGGATTCACCGAGTTGATATTGACAGGAGAGCATATTGAAGCTGGTATTAAGATTTGAAAGATTCAGATGGAGTCATCATCAAATGCTGCGAAGAGATCTTTTGGTGGTAAGAAAGAAACTAATGCTGTGTATGGTCAGAAAAGCCGAGCCAAGACCGACCGTGCTCAATCTGTGGGGGAAGTTGTGATCTCCAATCCTACATCAGCACAACCTCAGCGAGACAACGCGCGTAGCTAGAACGCGCCACAAAGACAGTTTACGAAGATCAACATGCCATTGTCGCAAGCCTTGCAACACATGTTGAAAGCAGAGCTGATAACCTTGAGGGATCCTCCTCAAAATTTCAACACCTCCTCTCCGAGATACAATCCTAATGCTAAGTGTGCTTACCACTCCAATAGCCCTGGACATAACACTGATAATTGTTGGGCTCTGAAGAACAAGATTCAAGATATGATTGAAGCTAAGCAGATTGAATTTGATCCTTCTGTTGAGACTCCGAATGTGATCAACGCGCCCATGCCTAACCATGACAAGAGTTCCAATGCTGTTGGTGAGGATAATTACATTTTCAACATAGATGACTTGACCATTCCTCTGATGACTGTTAAGAAGAATTTACTACAAGCCGGTGTCAATCCAGGATGCCCAGAGAATTGTCATTGGTACCCATCTGCACCTGATGGTTGTGCTTGGTTGAGAAGACGTGTTCAGTGCATGATGGATAACCGTGAGATACTATTCCTAAAACCACCTGTGCAGAAGCTGTGTGAAGATATGTCTAAGTTGAAGATCGAGGAGGTGAATGAAACTGCACCATCTGTGTGGGATACCTTGGGGCAGCCAAGTGGAAAGTATGATTACATGGTGAAGTACATTGTTCCTGAAAGCTACAAGATTCCTATTAAAGATGTTAAGGTGACCTGATGGGGTGACGATTTCCCAGAAGACTATGCTGATATTAACACCATAAGGATTTCCTCTGCTGATCCTGTTCCTAGAAGTGGCACCTCTCATCATTACTTCTCCCGGACCAGTTCCATATTCCTCCGACAAAGTTATCCCTTGGAATTATGGAGCTGATGTTTACTATCATGGCGTCAAGCAAGACCCTCTAACCATTGAAGATCTTACCGTCGAAGCTACCATTCCTGACATTGACAACATCACCGGATCAAGTAAGGTGACCAGAGCCGGAAGGGTTTTCTCCGATATCTCTCCTCGAAAGACAACTGCGACACCGGCTCACATTCCGACTATTCAACCTATTCCCCAAGCTAGAGGAAAGAACGGTGACTCATCTGCTCGAGAAGTACCAAAGGAAGTTACTGAAGACACCTCCAAACAAGAAATGGAGGAAATTCTGAAGATTATCAAGAAGAGTGACTACAATGTGGTGGAACAGTTAGGACAGACTCCGTCCAAGATCTCCATGCTTACTTTGCTCTTGTGCTCCGAGGCTCATGCTAACGCCTTGGTGAAGTTTCTGAAGAATGCTCACATACCGCAAGACACTACTACTGACTAGTTTGAAGTTTGTATTGCTAGCCTGGCTGCCAACAACGGCCTGGGCTTCTCTGATGCTGATTTGACTCCTGCCGGAAGGAAACACAACAAAGCCTTGCACATCTCTGTTGAATGCAAGGGCGTTACATTATCTCATGTTTTGGTGGATACTGGTTCTGCTCTGAACATCCTACCGAAGACTGCTTTTGATCGACTTGATGTTGAAGGGTTGGTTCTGAAAACTAGTGACATTATTGTGAGAGCTTTTGATGGTTCTAAGCGAATAGTACTTGGAGAGCTCATTCTGCCTGTTAAAGTCGGTTCCCAGACTTTCGACTCTACTTTCTTTGTCATGGACATTCGTCCAGCTTACTCTTGCCTACTTGGACGCCCTTGGATACATGGGGCAGGCGCTGTTACCTCTACCTTGCATCAGAAACTGAAGTACCCGGTGAAAGGGAAGGTTGTCACAGTATGTGGTGAAGAAGAGTATATGGTCAGTCATCTACAGTCATTCTGATACCTTGAGATGGAAGGAGAATTCTTCGAGACTCCCTGTCAAGCTTTTGAAACAATCCCCAGAGTCGTGCCTGTTGACTCTCCTGTCACTCCTGAAGTTACACAAGCTCCGCCTAGGATGGCCTCGTTGAAAGATGCTCAAGCTGCTGTTGAAGAAGGTAGTACTATTTGGGGTCAGCTCCCTGATCTTCCTTTCAAATTTGACAAGACTGGTTTAGGCTTCACCATCAAGGGTCAGAAGATGATACGCCGCGAACGTGCCGGCCAACTTCCTTTCCGCATTAGCCAGAGTGGAATCCATGCTATAGAAGACGACGACAACGACTTCGACATCAGCAAGTGGATCTTCCCAACTCCAGACAAGGGGCTCAGCAATTGGGAGACTGAAGACTTCATACCAATCTCCTTTAGACAAGAGTAATTGCTCTTGTTTTGTTTTGCTTTTCGTATTTTTTATGTTTTGAACAATAAACTCTAAAGCCTAGTGCCTTACCCGAGGGTTATTATCTGTCATTTGCATATTTTCATTCAATAAAATCGTTGGACTTTTGCATTCAATTGTTATTTTCTTTCTTTTACTTTATCACCCCTTCAAAAAGCTATGTGTTTCTTACACACACCCACGTGATACACTGCAGAAGCACTCCGAATCTCGTTGATAACAACTATGCTATTGCTAAATATGACTTCTATAATCCGATCTACCAAGCCGAAGACGAAAGTGAGGAAGATTGTGAAGTGCCGGAGAACTTGTCGGGCTACAAGAAGATCGAGTACTGACCACCACGAAGAGCAAGTTGAGGTTGTGAATTTGGTGCTGATGAAGGCAGAAAGAGATCAAGATAAGGCGGGTCTTGAGAACGTGTCAAATAAAGATTGATTCAGATGCTACGAGACTACATTGAGGTTTTTGCTTGGTCCTACGAAGACATGCCGGGTTTAGACATTGATATTGTGGTACACCGATTGCCGACAAAAGAAGGTTTTCTCCCAGTAAAACAGAAGGTCCGTCGCATGCATCCTGAGATGTCAGAGAAAATAAAAGTTGAAGTTATGAAGCAGTTCAACGCCGGTTTCTTAGCTGTTACTTCTTATCCACAATGGGTAGCTAATGTGGTGCCTGTGCCCAAGAAGGATGGCAAGGTACGAATGTGTGTGGATTACAGAGATTTGAACAAAGCAAGTCCGAAAGACGATTTTCCACTTCCTCATATTGATGTTCTGGTTGACAACACCGCTCAGCATAAGGTTTTCCCTTCCTGGATGGTTTCTCCGGTTACAATCAGATCAAAATGGCTCCTGAAGACATGGAGAAGACTACTTTCGTTACGTAGTGGGGCACTTTCTGCTACAAGGTTATGCCGTTCGGACTGAAGAACGCAGGCGCCACTTATCGGTGCTATGGTGACATTATTTCATGACATGATTCATCACGAGATAGAGGTCTCGTCGGCGACATGATAGCGATCACGGGAAGAAGAACATTTTGATCACTTGCGAAACTATTTGACAGTTGAAGAAGTACGAGTTGAGACTTAATCCTAACAAGTGTACCTTTGGAGTCGGATCGGAAAAGTCCTAGGGTTTGTTGTCAATGGTAAAGGTATTGAGGTTGGCCGCTAAGGTTAAAGCGATTCAAGAGATGCCGACTCCCGCAGAAAGAATTGAGGTTTCTTGGGTCGATTGAATTACATTGCAGTTCATTGCGCTGCTGCTGCTTGAGCCAATCTTCAAGTTACTAAAGAAAGATCAAGCGGTGAAATGGAGCAGCGATTGCGGATCGCTTTTGACAAAATCAAGGGTACCTCTGAATCCTCCATTACGATGCCGCCGAGCGAAGACCTCTTATCATGTACTTGAAAATGTTAGAGAACTCAATGGGGTGTGTGTTGGGGCAACATGGCGAGTGCAGTCGAAAAGAGTATGCAATATACTACCTTAGCAAAAGTTTACCGTGAAACAAGATACTCACACTCGAAAACTTGCAACACTTTAACAGCTTCGACTAAGGCATACATGTGGACTCACACAACCTTGTTGATTTCAAGATGGATCCGATAAAATACATATTTGAAACCAACTCTCTCGGAAGAATAGCAAGATGGCAAATGATCTTGACCGAATACGACATCCGTACACTTCTCGAGAAATCAAAGGAAGTGTAGTGGCCGATCATTTGGCTCACCAAGCCGTAGATGATTATCGGTCTATGCGGTTCAATTTCAGATGAAGATGTTTTACTAGTTCAGATTGTGAAGAACCAGGCCGGACGAAGGACTGAACAAGGATCGATGGACCATGGTCTTTGATGGAGCCTCAAACGCACTTGGCAATGGCATTGGCGCCATCATTACATCCCCTACAGGCGGACATACTCCTTTCACCGCGAGACATTGCTTCAGTTGCACCAACAACATGGCCGAGTACGAAGCGTGCATCATGGGTATCAAGGCTGCTATTGACTTAAGAATCAAGTTCTTACAAGTGTATGGAGACTCAGCTTTGGTGATCAGTCAGATTAAGGGCGAGTGGGATACGAAGCATCCGAATCTCATTCCATATCGAGAGCATGTTTTGAGTTTGATCCCCTACTTTGAAGAGATTACTTTCAATCACATTCCACGAGAAGAGAATCAGTTGGCAGATGCATTGGCTACTATGTCATCTATGCTCAAGGTCAGATGGGACAACGAGGCTCCCCAGATCATCATTGAGAGGTTTGATGAACCAGCGTATTGTTATGAGCTTGATACAGAAGAGAAAACTTGGTACTATGATGTGAAGAGACATCTTGAGACTCAAGAATATCCCGCAGGGGCATCTGTCAAGGATAAGAAGTTTTTGAGAAGGTTCGCATCCAAATTCTTCCTCAGCAATGGCATCCTATAAAAGCGCAACCACGATTTGTGCTTACTCCGCTGTGTAGACCGGAAAACGGCGGAACATATCATGGAAGAGCTACACGAAGGCGCATTTGGTACCCACTCCAGTGGACACACCATGGCTAAGAAGATTTTGAGAACAGGTTAATATTGGTCCACCATGGAAGCTGATTGTCACCGCTACGATCGATCTTGTCACAAATGCCAGATTTATGCCGACAAAGTGCACGTACCTTCGGTACCTCTGAATGTTCTAACAGCTCCTTGGCCTTTTGCAATGTGGGGTATTGACATGATCGGAGAAATTAAGCCCACAGCTTCCAACGGACACCGTTTCATCCTTGTGGCAATTGATTATTTCACCAAGTGGTTAGAAGCAGCCTCGTTCGCATCTGTTACCAAGAATGTCGTGGCTCGATTCATCAAACACAATCTTATCTGTCGGTATGGCACTCCCGAAAGGATTATCACAGGTAATGGCTCTAATCTCAACAACAAGATGATCACCGAACTCTGCATACAGTTCAAGATTAAGCATCACAACTCTTCTCCGTATCGGCCTAAGATTAATGGCGCAGTGGAAGCCGCCAACAAGAACATTAAGAAGATTATACAGAAAATGACAGTGACTTACAAAGATTGGCATGAGATGTTACCATTTGCTCTTCATGGTTATCGCTTTCTGACACGAACATCAGGGGCAACCCCTTCTCTCTTGTATACGGTATGGGCAGTTCTACCCATCGAGGTTCGAGATACCCTCGACCGAGTCCTCCGGGCCGAGTTAGTGAAGAGTTGGATTGAGACTCCCTTGACCATTAACTTTATTGATGAGAAGCGACTCGCGTCCATCGCCATGGACAGATCTATCGAGCGAATGATCGAGCATTTAACAAGAAGGTCAAGCACCGAGTCTACCGAGTCGGTGATCTAGTAGTCAGCGCATCATTCTTCCACAAGGTGATTCGGGGCAAATGGACTCCCACCTACGAGGGACCATTTGTAGTCAAGACGATATTTTCCGGAGACTATGATACTTAGAACCATGGATGGTGAAGACTTCCCACACCGTGAGCGGACATAGTCAAAAATACTACGCATAAAAGAGACCCGCTAGTTCGGTGGCCTAGGAAAAATAAGGGCATCTGACGAACCAAAGGGTTCGGGAAAAATTAAGGATATATACAAAACATGTACACCGGCAAGTCGAAAACACGAAAAGGCGGCTTGGGCAAAAAGGTATCTCGGTGGTGAAAACCCGAAGGCGGTCTAGGAAAAGTTAGGGATTTAAGCGTGCGACTATGTCTCGTCGATCATCTTACTTCGGACTATTATCAGCATTCAAGATTCAAATGGCGAAAATCGATTCACTCACTTTCTACTGACAGCAAGGAGATGAGATAGTTGAAATATATGAGTACTAACATAGTTGGAACTTAACGAGATCGTTTCTGCATAGCTTTTTACCTTTCTTGTGTACAAACTACTTGGCCATACGCCGCCTTTCAAAATTAATACAAGTTTCTTTCTCTTTATAAATTTTCACTGTTGTTGTTTGCATAAAGTCCAACGTTTGCTCTGAATGATTTTATGCATCTGACAATAAAAATCTATTTGCAAACATGCGAAAAGTGAACATACAAAAGTAATTATTACAGGCTCCAAGAATTGAGATGACGACGAAAGTCACCAATGCATTTCCCCACGGAGCATAATCCCCGCAGAGGTGCCACTCACCATAAAACTTTCCCCAGCAAAGTAGAGGAGAATCCCCGAGCAGTGATTCCACTCAACCTAATTGGATTACACCCGCCTTCGAGCAATAACATTTCATCCCCCAACCGAGGTATTTATCCCCAACAAGATATCTCTCAGCAATTTCCCTTTTCTCCAGCAGCAGTGTCTAGACTTGAAACTTGGTCAGATAGTGCACCGGAGGAAACCTACATCTATTATGCCTCAGTTAGAGATTACAACGGGCTCCAGATTCTTCTAACCCGGTCTCCCGGCGACTACCAAATACTCTCTAGAAAGATTTACACAAAATCCCCGGCAAGATACCCCCTGGACTTCTCCCCGGCAGGGTCTATACACAAGATCCTCGACCGTGTATTTCTACCGCCCTCAAGACATGGTCAGATATTGCATCGGAGGAATCAAGATTATCTTTCTTCTCAGGGTTTCCGTCCCCAAACAGAAGTCAGAAGTCCTCAAGCAGAACATCTGCATCTTCCTCAAGATGGATATGTTTTGAAATACCATAACATCTATCATTCATACATTATTCATGAAAAGTCATATGCATATGTCATTCATACACATCATCATGCATCATACTTTGCAAAATACTAACAATATTCTATCAAAGTTTCTCTTGTTTTCTCCAAAACAGGTGAAAGTCACTTCCGACGCATACAGGTCCAAGATTAATACCCGAATCCAGACGGGAGAACTATCTGAAAGACCGCCCCAGTTGTCCTCCAACAACTGGTCCAGGATTAATGCCCGAAGCCAGACGGGAAAACTATCTGAACGACCGCCCTAGTTGTCCTCCAACAACTGGTCCAGGATTAATGCCCAAATCCAGACGGGAAAACTATCCGAACGACCACCCTTGTTGTCCTCCGACAACGGATCCAGGATTAATACCCGAAGCCAGACGGGAAACCCTATCCGAACGATCACAAGTTATCCTCCGATAATAGGCGGTGGACCAATACCTGATGCACAACAGGGAAGCTATCCACATTTTGCCAACTACTACCCCCAGAGTAGTCAGCACGAAGAACTATTCTAACTCATTCTTATTATCAACAGCAACTACAGAGCCTGGTGTACGACTCAGTTGTCTTGGATGGCATCTTAAGCCCATCTCCGACTACTTGTCAAAATTTCTCCACTTTCAGAATGTTGCATATTTGGTTAAAAATCAATACAAACCAATAAATTCATTCAAGGATAAGCACGAAGTCTAACGTACGACTCCCTCCGGATGGCATCTTAAGCCCATCTCCATGCTCCTTTCACTTCAAGAAACGTCTACAAAGCCTAGCATACGGCTCACTCCCCAACATCAATCTTTCCAGATGGCATCTTAAGCCCATCCCCGTCAGTTCTCCTATCAACATTATCAAGTCTAGCGTACGACTCATTCCCCAACAAAATCTCCAGCTTCTCCAAATGGCATCTGTAAGCCCATTCCCACATCATCAGCCAACAGCGAGTGCAAATTTTCAGGTGTACTCGAGTGTTCAATCATCTTCTACCTCTAGGTCACGAAAGGCGAACATGCCAATCTAACCCTTCCAGTACAAGAAGATTGAATAGGGGCAGCTTTCATACCCCAAAATTTGCCCTCCATCTTCTCAAAATATTTCATACATCCATGCTCAAGGATTCCTCAAGGGTTGATCAGACAAACCCTCTCCTAGACAATCAACCAAAACTAGGGTTTGGTGTTTCCCAGCTCCAGATGGACTTCCAACATCTCCAATGGCCATCATGCCTCCTCATATGCTTCAAAGATTCCCCATGTAAATTTTCAAGCCTCACAAGTCAAGTTTCCTCAGACAGTTGCTCAGATGGTTGAAAATCAGTTGTATTGGACAAAAAGTCAACTATGGTCAACATAAAGTCAAACTTCATAATTTTTGGTCAACATCCTCATTTTGAAGTTACATTCATCATTTGATCAAGGGTTGATCATGATTCATCAAGAAAACTCAAAATTTGCTCAAAAGTCAAAGTTTCTAAATTAGGGTTTCTTAGTGAAAAGTCAACCAAACTTTGACTGAGCATAACTTCTTCATACTTTCTCAGAAATTTTTCCACCACCTCTTGTTTTAAAGTAAATTCAATTCCCTACAACTTCATGTCTCACAAGAATGTTCAAAAAATGCTTCATTTGGAAGGTATGGATCAAAATATTACAGGTCCTTTTCAAAGTCAACATTTTGTTTTGAAGATATATTGAGCATGGCAACTCCAATTGAGATGAAACCAAAGAGGTTGGTTATACGACTCTTAGAGCTTTCCAAAAATTCCAAGAACACTCAAAAATGTGGAAAATTGAACAAGATACACTATTCAGAAGTTGGGCATTTTTGGACAATTGCACAAAAGGAGATATTGGTCAAAATGCAAAATTTTCCAAATGGGCCTATAATCTTATGTTCCAAACTTGTTCATGATGTCATTTGTGACCCATTGATGCTTGGCCATGGAAATTTTCTATTTTATTAATTTATTTTTGGATTTAAAACCATTTAATTCAAAATTAAATTATATAAAATATGAAAATAAGATATTTTTCCAAAAGGCGTGATTTTATATCAAACTTGAGGTCCATGGAAGCCCATGATACATGCCAATTTCGTGCTTGCTCTCACATTAAAGAGAAAATCAAATTTTCTCCAAAATTTGATTTTATTTGAAAATTATTCAATGCACATTCAAAACCAAATCTTTTTTCCTTCTCTTTCCTCTCCTAATTCACTCTATAAATAGCCAGCAAGCTATATCACAAGCCACACGAAACCCTAGCCCTTACACCAACCCTCACTTTGCCAAAATTTTTCCAGAATTGTCAAAAATTCGAATTTTTATTTGCAGCCATTCTCAGCCAAAACCAATCATCCAATCTTGTTCCTGAGGTCTCCAGGAGTCGAACCATCCTCTTACTCAAAGCTAAATCGCCCCAGATTAGGCTATCTTGCTCTCACCAGTTTGAAACTTTCTTAATTTCGATTTTCATGTTTCATGCATTACTAATTGTTTTTGATTGATTGTATACACTTAGGGCACTCATTAGAGCATGATTAATGGGTTACATGTGAGGTTTCACGTGTAAAACTCGTACTGCCATTATTAGGGTTCAAAGAACTGTAGGATTCGAAACTCCAAATCCAGGCCGTTTCAGAACGAAAGGACCACACCATCGTGCTCGCAGGGGTCGAGTTAGTCGATCTGGGCACTTGTTTTGCTTTAAATGATGCATTTTGAAGGATTTTCAAGTTGACAAGCTACCGGAGAAGATGACCGGAGCCCTAGCTCCGGCGTGGACTCCGACGTTGAAGGTTGGACCGCGTGCGTGGCAGTTTGGCTCGCTCTGATTCGCTCACTCGTTACACCTGGACCCCACAAGGCTGACTGTGTTTAAAATATAACCATGACGCGTCATCCTTTAAAAACAATTGATTTTGTTTTTTTAAACACCAGGTGTCAAGTGTCCCAGCGGTTAAGGCATTGACTGTTTGAAGATGCTCCAAGAGGTCATGGGTTCGAGTCTCACCAAGACTGGTTTTCCTTTCTTTTTTACAAACTTCATGTCTTTCTTACTTTTTCATATTTTCTTTTTTTGTTTAATATTTTCATTCATTTTAATTTATTTTCATAATTTTTATCATGCATTAAAAAACACCAAAAAATATTTTTCTTTTTGCATTATATCCAGAAAATGTTTATTTAATTTATAAAATTAAAAATATTATTTTTGCATGCATATTTAATTTAATTGTTAATTTATCATTTAAATCAACTTTAATTGATTTTTAATTATTAAATTAAGTCCAAAAAATCCCAAAAAATTATTTTAGCATATTAACATTATTTCCAGCATGAAATATTTTTCTCATTTTAAAATTATTATTTTTGCTAACATTTTTCTCTTGATTGATTTCCTCGTATTTTCCGATTTCTCATCTTTTCACAGGTTATTCCGTTTCGGACGATTTCTTTTTATCGTTTTCTTTTTTCCAATTATGTAATTGCTTATGGGATGTAATAGCTTAATTAGGGCTTTTATTTTCCGCATTTTAAATTATGTATCCGCCCCAAAACCATGTAATAGCGTAGGATTTATCTTTCCGCACTTTATGTTCCCGCATTTTAATTTCCGCACCCTATAAACTGCTAGTAATTAGGCGTGTATGGCAAGATAAAAATTGGACATAGCTCACTCTAATTTTCAAGACAACATGAATCTGAAATCAATACACTCTTTTCACACATGCACCCCTTAGGGTAATTCTCTCTCGTTGCCTTTACGAATTCAAATGGTCATGTCCCTCGAACGTAGAGGTATTCTAGCACCGTTGCCTTCAAAACAAATCATCATAGTCCCTTCGATACAAAGATCATAGACCCACAATGTCGCCTACGAATACATGATCTTGACCCTCGATTGTCGCCTACGAAAAATGATGATAGTCCCTTCGAATGTGCTAGGATACTTCCTACATGTTGCTTTCTATGACCATATGATGTCCCTTCGAATGTCCCGCTTACATCCAACAAATAGAGTTACCTACCAACTAATGGTATGGATAGCGCTATTCTAAAGGACGTATAATAACACGAAAACGACCAATTCTGAGTGGGTAATAAGACTTTTAGTTGCTTGCTCTATCAAAATGCTTTTCACACCACACACTTTTGTCAAAGTTCAAACTCTTTTCAAAAAACAAAACATTTCCGAACACTTTGTATACATTCCTACATGAATCATTACAAAGTCAAAGCGAAATGCCTTTTTCAAAACATTTTTGTCAAACACACAGAAAACACAATTTTAAAGTGATCTAAGAGCAACTAAGAGCCCGTAGATAACTACGGATGGAAAGGGGTGCTAATACCTTCCCTTTTCATAACCTTCTCCCTTACTCAGAATCTAACGAACGGCTTTTTCTGTACTTTTTACCTTCCCTTAATTGGATAAAAGAAAAGTTGGTGGCGACTCTTGCTATCCGCACATTTGCGATACAAAAACCTACAAAGTCAGTTCACCGTGTTACAATGGCATTTGAATATGCCGCTACCTAAATCTTCCCACTTCTAATTCCCGCTTCAATACGTTCTCATGTTAATATCGGCTCAGTAAATCTGGATGAATAAATTCCAATAAGATAAATTGAAAAATGGACCTGTTAATGTACCCATGATCATATTAACCAATTCCTTGTTAGACAAGGGAGACTGAACTCTTCCTGCTAGATCTCTCCACTTTTGAGCATACTCTTTGAATTTTTCATCACAGCCCATAGACATGCTTTGCAACTGCATCCTAGTCGGTGCCAGTTCAGTGTTGTACTGATATTGCTTGTAAAAAGCTTCTGCCAGATCATTCCACATATGAATGTGGTTACTTTCCAACTGATAATACCACTCCAACTGTGCTCCAGACAAACTCTCTAGAAAGAAATGTATCCACAACTTCCTGTCACTAATGTGTGGTTGAATCTTCTGAACATAGAACTTCAGGTGATGTTTTAGGGAAAGAAATACCATCATACTTTGCAAACGAGGGACCATTGAAGTTGTGAGGAATCACCACTCCTGGAACCAGACCCAAATTTTCAAAATTCATCCCTAACACCTTCTTATTTTCCACAGCATTCAAACGATCTTTGAGTTGCTTATACTCCTCATCATCAGGAGGATATTGTTCATCCAGATAGTCTTCTTCTTCTTCTTCTTCTTCTTCAGACTCGTGGTTACTTTCTTCATCAACTTTGACACTTCCATCATTTTCTAGGAACTCTAGTTCTTTGACCGACTTAACCGGACCTCTGAATCTTCTTCCCATGTTAAGAATACCAATTGTTTTCTTTATTTCTTCTTCCCTTTCTTGGTGAGGAGTTATTTCAAATATTCCTGCCCTTTGGCCAAGATTATAAACATCTCTTGGAACCGAGCATTCTAAGTTTAAAGATCTTTGACAAATTTGTTCGAGAGCCATTTTTTACTGAAATCACAGCGAGAAAAATGAGGAAACTGATCTTTGGAGTACCTGTTACGAAATGATATGATATGTAAATGCATATGCGATGTTTTCAAGGACCTTGCGAGATATAAATTTGGTAAACAAAAGGAACGAATTTTTTATAAGTTAACTTGAAATCATAACAAAAGAGTTACAAAAGAAAATTAAATATAAAACTCATAATGCTTAAATCTCCCATGGACGCTTTCTCTTTGTGTTTACATAAGCGTTAAGGCTCTGTTCCTAGTGAAGTTGCTTCGTTAGCTCCAATAATTTTCTCTTGCTTGCATAACAGTGAACCTCAAAGGTGTCCCTTTCTTCCTTAAGTGGAATCTAGGACTTTTTCAACTATTCAAAATCAGTGGGCATATCTGGATGAAGAATGGTATAAGGCTCATCACCTTTAAGAATAGTTTCCACAATCACCGGTAGGATATCAGTATACGACATCATTAAACTTTGAGCACGAGCTCGCACCCATTTGAGGTAAGGTTCCAAAGGGATGAAGTTTTTATGCCCCAAAGTCTTAATATTAGTTTTCTTCATCATGCCCCAAGCGTGTATAAATCTTTGACAGTAACCTTGGAGATCATTGTCATAGTCAAATACAATGCATTGGATAAGCATATGAGGAGGACCATGTCTTCCAGCATAACCAAACTGACGTAGCGCTAGAGAAGGGTTGTAAGTGATACCTCCCCTCATGCCAAGGAGTGGCACATTAGGGAATTTCCCATAAAGATCAATGATAGTGATATCTTCTTGAGAGTAGAAACACCAACGGATATCTGAATGGGAGAGAGACATCAACCTTTGAGACCACCTCAAACCTTGTTCATTCTTCATTATTGATCGGGGAAGGTGCAAAATAAACTACTTGGATAATAAAGGTAAGCAACACATTAGAGTCTCTCGCCTCTTCATAGTACGAGTGTGAAGAGACTGTAGAATATCTCCGAGTAAGGTATGCACTGGTTTATGAGTGAGGAATATCTTAATGGCGTTCACATCTATGAATTGGTCCGAATTGGGAAATAGCACCAAACTATAGATTTATAGACCCAGAACATCTTCGAAAGCATGGAGACTCATATCATTTAAGAATTCCTGAGCCTTCTTTATCGGAAATTTAGCAAGAAAACCCTTAACTCCACTTCTTGTTTCCCAATTAGCTTCAATGTTTGACCGCTTTAGATATAAAGTTGCTACAATTCCTTCAGGTCTTGGAACCTCCTCTAAATCGGTGAAAGATGTCTCATCAAGAATGGGTACCCCAAGTAGCTTAGAGAATTCTTCCATTGTGGGTGCCAACTGATAGTCTGGGAAAGTAAAGCAGTGATGCTTTGGATCAATGAACTAGAATACGATGCTCATCATATCTTCTCCAAAACTGGAGGTAACCAAATCGAGTAGATAACCATGCCTTTTGATGGACTGATAGTGATCAGGAACCTTTGAGACTAACTCCTTGAGCTTGGAAGGTACCCCTACAAAGTTGATTCAGATAGTATTCTTGCGAGTGGAAGCCATAACTCTACAACAAAGAGCAAAGATAAATCCCTTGGTCCTTGAAATGGTTAGTGAAATGTTATGATGATATGATGTCATGATGTCATGTTTAAATAAATAGAAAAGAAAAACAAATCACACAATATCCTTAGGTTTAAAGGCTTGCATGAAGTCCATAAGTGCATACCCTTTACTAAAGTTAAGTTGGCTCAACCTGTCTTGTAATAGTAATCGGGTTCTAGGAATCTTAAATCCCGGACCTTTCCCAAGGATTTATTTTAGCGCGATAACTAACTTGCCACCAAAACATGCCAAGGGTCCAACCTCATTGAGCGTAGTTTCGAGTGTCAACCAACTTCAAACTGCTCCAAAGTTGGTTACCTCACTATTTTCTAATGGCCAAGATGGGTCAATTAGGGTTATAAAAGTATAGTTGGTGTTGATAATGCTAAACAGAAGCCAAATGTTTTCCTTAACTAGACTTAAGGAACATCAAGACAACCAAAGCGTCGCACTAATTGTAGCTATCATTTTAACTGTGTCGGTCTACGCCGTATAGTATTGATGAACTACTTACCTAAGGAAACTTGAATCCGGGTGCAGGATCTCCACAAGTGTAATAACCCAAGCAAGAAACCATAAAAATAAATCAGACAAGTCAAACAAATTAAAAGCAAGTAAAGTGATCTAAACCCTAAGGTAACCCCTCTTTAAATATCCTCTTCCCCGGTAGAGCTTCTAGTTCTGTAATACGATGGGAGAACTTACTTAGTTGTTTTGCTATTTGTCGCAAAAGTTGCGGTTAGCAAGAGTCGCCGTCGACTTTTCTTTTATCCAATAAGGAAAGGTGAAAAGAATAGGAAAGACCTTTGATAGATATTGATTTTGGGGGGTAAGTTATGAAAAGGGAAGGTGTTAGCACCCTTTTCATCCATAGTTATCTACGGGCTCTTAATTGCTTAACTCACTTTTGAAAACTTGCTTTTGTGTGTGATTTGTTTGAAACAATTTTGACTTTAACTTTGTAATGATTCTTGTATCAGTCCTAAAGAACTGTTAAGGGATAGTGTTATCCATACTGTAATGCCTGTTTTACTTAATTGTTTAATTATTTAATTATTTACTTAATTTAATATTTTCATATATTTTTCGGAATATTTGGAAATAGTTTAGAAATACCAATTTAGGTTATTATATGATTGTGGGATAATTAATTAAAATTAGTTGTATGAATAAAATAAGTAGTAGGAATAATAATGTTAGTAAGAATGTTAATAATAGAGAATTATTTTTAAAAGGAATAGAATAAGAAGAGAAAATAGGTAATTTTTATGAGTAGTAGAGAAAAGAGGGGTTTTGGAGAGAAAAAGAGAAAGGAAGAGAAGAGAAGAAGGAAGAACTTGAGCTAGGGCAAACCACCACCTCCAAGCAATTTAATCTTCGATTCACAAGGTAAGGGTGTGGTTCTTGCTCTCTAATTGGGAATATGATGAATGATAGGTAGTGGAGTTTGTAAAGTTTCTAGCTTTTTGTTTGTTGTTGATTGTTGAGAAATCTAATTTGAAACTTGTTGAATGTTGCTTTAATTGTTGTTTTCGTTGATTATACATGTTGCTAATACCTTGGAATGGTTTATTTTGGGATGGGTGTTGGGTACCAAAACCTTGGAGGGAGTGTCGAGGGGAAGAGGCTGGTAGCACAAAAAACCTAACCTGTCACGCTCAGTTCGCGGTGCAAATGGGTTGGCGCGGTGTAAACTGAACCCTGCTAAACTCGCGACGCAAAAGGAGGTTCGCGGCGCGTACTGAGCTGTTTTGGTCATATTTTTCTGATTTTGAGTTCTGGCCAATTCTAGACACTATGGCTAGGGACTTCAAGTAGGCTTTTATGAGAACCATAACACTAGTAATAAGTAAGGAATGGTATATGAATCAATTAGAAATAGTTTTGAATTAACATGTTGGTAAATGTGAGCAGTTAAGCCGATTAATCGAAGTTGGGAGAATTGAGTAAATGGCTCGTATATGCTAGTGAGTTATTGTAGCATGTTTGTTTTGCCAAATCTGTATTGAATGTAAGGAATTGTTGTTGTTGAACGTTGTTGGCGTTGAAAGTTGTTGTTGTTGGAAAATCATTGTTGTTGAACGTTGTTGTTGTTGAAGGCTTGATGGCCAATGTTGATGGTTGCTTTGTCATTTCACATTGTTGGTTTTGGTTGTTGTTGTTGTTGTATGCCATTTACGATCATTGCATACATACATTGAATACTATGTTGGTCTATATTGGCAAAACACGTTGGCCGTTGGGGGCAAAGCTGATTACGTTGAAGGCTTTTGCCTTGATGCCTCAGAAATACTGGAAATTGATTACGTTGGGAGTTTTACTCCAATAGTACCACATAAATTTGCATTCATTGATTCTTATATCATATCACATAATGATGTTATTTTGTTATTGAATTGTGTGTGTTGTGGATTGGTTGCGAGATTGCAAAATAGTGATTTTATATAATTCTTACTATATATTATTTATCATGATCTCAATTATATAGTTTGATATCTCACCCTTTCTTTTGTTTCGCCGTTGCCTTTATATTGGTAACGTGTTGGTAACCAAGACGAGTAGCCATTGCCGGTTTTAGTCCAAGTCCAGTGTCATTGCTCTGATACGTAGCACTCGGGGGGAATGGACACTTGTCGTATTTTGTTGTTTGATTGTTGGAGTTTGTGTTGTTAATTTCAGGATTTTATTATGTTGATGTTGCTAAGACTCAAAAGATGCTATTATTTGTATGCAAAACTATTATGACTCCGCTGCATGATTAATGAAGTCATTTATGTTTGAAGACTAATAATTTTGCGTTGTGTTAGTTTCTTCCTTTTTAAAGTGTTATGTATCTATTTGAATAAAAATGACATGTTTATGTGTTTAAGTTGAAAATGTGACATCGTAATTATGTTGGAAATTTTTATACTCTGATTTTATCGAATAACTGCTTGGGAATTAGGGTGTTACATTAGTGGTATCATAGCAGGTCAGTCTGTCCGGTCAATTTGTTGAGTCTTTAACATTCGAGTATTGTTATTTTGTACTAATTGTGTTTGTGTTGTAGAGATAAGTCGAGATGGCTGGAAGGAAGGATGCTGCAATTGCTGTTGCATTGCAAGCGATGGCTCAGGCTATGTAGAACCAACCGAATATTAACGAGAATGTTGGGTCTCGTTGTTTGGCGACTTTCCAAAGAGAGAATTTGTCGGTGTTCAAGGGTATGCATGATCCTGATGGTGCACTTGATTGGTTGAAGTAGATCGAGAGAATCTTTCGTGTGATGGATTGCACTCCAGCACAAAAGGTTCGTTATGGGACTCATATGCTAGCATTCGAGGCTGATGACCGGTGGCTAGAGACACATCTGAGATTGGAGGTTGTAGGTGAGGAAATCACTTGGGATGTGTTCCATAGGGAATTATTAAGGAAGTACTATCCTGAAGTTGTTTGGGGTAAGAATCGAGTTCCTTGAGTTGAAGCAAGGGAACAAGTCTGTGACTGATTATGCGTCGAAGTTCATTGAGTTGGCAAAGTTCTATCCGCATTTTGATGGAGAAAGTGCTGAATTTTCTAAGTGCATCAAGTTTGAGAACAGGTTGCGCTTGTAAATCAAGAAGGTTGTTGGCTATCCGAAGATTCGTGTCTTTCTAGATTTGGTTGATAGTCGTAGAATCTTTGAGGAGGATAGCAATGCTCATCACAAGATTCTTAGTGACAAGAGAGGAAAGAATCAATCGAGTAAACAAAGAGTTGCTCTGGGTCAGAGGTCTAGTGCGGGAGATGCTCCTGCTAGAATTATGTGCTACAAGTGTGGGCAACTTGGTCACATGAGTTATGCTTGTAATGCAGATGTGAAGAGATGTTTTCGTTGTGGTAAGTTTGGACATGCAATTTTTGACTGCCAACATAAGAGTATGATCTGTTTTAACTATGGCGAGGAAGGACACCTTAGTAGTCAGTGTCGGAAACCAAAGAAGGGGTAGTCTAGTGGAAAAGCGTTTGCTTTGGCTGGGATCTGACATCTAATGAGGACAGACTTATTAGAGGTACATGTTTCATTAATAGTGCGCCTTTAATTACAATTATTGATACTGGTGCTACTCATTGTTTTATTGCTGCTGACTGTGTCGAAAGATTGGGTCTTATGTTGTCTTCCATGAATGGAGAAATGGTCGTCAAAATTCCGGCTATGGGATCGATTACTACTTCTCTTGTATGCTTGAATTGCCCTTTGTCGATCTTCGACAAAGACTTTGCTGTTGATTTGATTTGTTTGCCGTTAAGTGGACTAGATGTGATCTTGGGTATGAAAGGGTTTGAGTATAACTATGTTCATATCAATTGTTATAACAAGTCTTTGAGGTTTTCTATTCTAGAAGAGGAAGGAGCTGGTTTGTTGATTGGTAAACAGTTGAAGCGATTGATGCAAGATGAAGCACATATGTTCTCGTTGATGGCGACATTGTCTGTCGAGAATCAAGTTAGATGGGATGAGTTGCAGGTGGTGCGAGAATTTCTTGAAGTGTTTCCTGATGTACCTCCTGAAAGAGAAGTTGAATTTGTGATTGATTTTGTACCTAGTACCAGACCTATTTTTATGGCACCGTATAGGATGTCCACATCTTAGTTGTCTGAATTAAAGAAGCAATTAGAAGAGTTGCTTGAGAAAAAGTTTATAAGACCAAGTGTATCGTCGTGGAGAGCGCCTGTGTTTTCTGTAAAGAAGATGGGAGTATGAGGATTTGTGTTGATTATCGACAGTTGAATAAAGTGGCGATTAAGAACAAGTATCTACTTCCAAGAATTGATGACTTGATGGATCAATTGGTGGGTGCTAGAGTGTTTTCTAAGATTGATTTGAGATCCAGATATCACCAGATTAGAGTGAAGTAAGATGATATGCAGAAAACCGCGTTCAGGACTCAATATGGAGGCTACGAGTATTCAGTGATGCCTTTCGGTGTTACTAATGCGTTGGGAGTATTCATGGAGTACATGAACCGTATTTTTCATACTTACTTGGACCGATTTATTGTGGTATTTATTGATGACATTATGATTTACTCTAAATCGAAAGAAGAACATGCAGAACTCCTAAGAGTCGTGTTGCAAGTTTTGAAAGAGAAGGAGTTGTATGCGAAGTTGTCCAAGTGTGAATTCTGGTTGAAAGAAGTTAGTTTTCTTGGCCATGTCATTCCTGGTAGTGGCATTACCATGGATCCTTCTAAAGCTGATGTTGTGTTGCAATGGGAAACTCCAAAGTCGGTTACTGATATTAGAAGCTTCTTGGGATTAGCCGGTTACTATAGACGGTTTATCGAATGGTTTTCTAAGTTGGCACTTCCAGTGACTAAGTTGACCTACAAAGGAAAAGCCTTTGTGTGGGATGTTCAATGTGAAGAAAGTTTCAATGAGTTGAAAAAGAGGTTGACGTCGGCTCCAGTGTTGACTTTACCTGATCCAAGAGAGCCTTTTGTTGTGTACTATGATGCTTGTTTGATGGGGTTAGGTGGCGTGCTTATGCAGAATGGCCAAGTGGTTGCTTATGCATCTAGGTAATTGAGGACTCATGAAAAGAATTATCCTACGCATGATCTTGAATTGGCTGCAGTGGTCTTTGTGTTGAAAATCTGGAGGCATTATCTTTATGGTTCTAGAGTTGAAGTGTTTAGTGACCATAAGAGTTTGAAGTACCTTTTTGATCAAAAAGATTTGAATATGAGGCAACGAAGGTGGTTAGAGGTGTTGAAGGATTATGATTTCAGTTTGAATTATCATTCCGGAAAAGCTAATGTTGTAGCCGATGTTTTAAGCCGAAATACTTTGTATATGTCGGCCGTGATGGTTAAGGAGTTGGAGTTGATTGAGTAATTCTGATATTTGAGTTTTGTTTGTGAAGTGACACCGCATAGTGTTATGTTGGGAATGTTAAAGATTATCGACGTCTTTCTCCATAATATCAAAGAGGCTCAAAAGCGAGATGTGAAGTTGGTGGATTTGATGGTAGGAGCTGATCGATCTGAGAATGATGATTTCAAGTTGGATGTGCAAGGCGTGTTGAGATTCCATGATCGTATTTGTCTTCCCGATGATGAAGTGATTAAGAAAGTGATTCTTGAAGAGAGTCATAGAAGTAATTTGAGTATTCATCCATGAGCTACGAAAATGTATCAAGATTTGAAGGGTTTGTTTTGGTGTCCTAGTATGAAATGTGATGTGGCACGGTTTGTGTATGCTTGTTTGACTTTCTAGAAGTCAAAGATTGAGCATCAGAAGCCCGCAGGGTTGATACAACCATTGGATGTTCCGAAATGGAAATAGGATAGCATTTTGATGGACTTTGTAACGGGTTTACCTGGTACCTTGAGAGGAAATGATTCGATTTAGGTGATTGTTGATAGGCTTACAAAGTCGGCACACTTTATACCTATTAACATTACTTATCCGATTGTGAAGTTGGCTGATATTTATGTCGGGGTGATTGCGAAGTTGCATGGTGTTCCTTTGTCTATTGTGTCGGATAGAGATCCGAAGTTTACTTCTGATTTTTGTAAGAGTTAGAAAGAGGTGTTGGGATCTAAGTTGAGGTTGAGTTCTATATATCATTCACAGACGAATGGTCAGACCGAGAGGACTATTCAATCATTGGAGGACTTGTTGAGGGTATGTGTACTTGAGCAGGGAGGTTCGTGGGATACTTATCTTCTGTTGATTGAGTTCACTTACAATAATAGTTACCATTCTAGTATTGGGATGGCACCTTTTGAGGCGTTGTATGGTCGGAGGTGTAGGACTCCGTTGTGTTGGGATGAATCGGGTGAAAGTGTGGTACTTGGACACGAGATTGTTAGAGAGACTACTGAGAAAGTGAAGTTTATTCGAGAGAAGATGAAAGCTTCTCAAAGTCGACAAAAAATTTACCATGACAAGAGAAGGAAAGATTTGGAATTTCAAGCTGGGGATCATATATTTTTGAGAGTCACGCCTGTGACTGGTTCTGGGCGAGCTCTGAAGTCTAAGAAGCTCACTCCTTGTTTTATTGGTCCGTATCAAATATCGGAACATCTTGGGAAAGTTGCTTAGCGTGTGGCGTTACCGCCCAATCTTGCTAATTTGCATGATGTGTTTCATGTATCGCAACTCCAAAAGTATGTCCCCGATCCGTCTCATGTGATTTAGATGGACGATGTGCAAGTGCGTGATAATCTCACGATAGAGACGACACTAGTGGGATACATCACAGTCAGGACGTGGGAGTTGGAGAGCAAGATACGCGACTCCTATCCCGAATTGTTTGAACTAAGTAAATTTTCGAGGACGAAAATATTCTAAGTGGGGAGAGTTGTAACACCTGTTTTATTTAACTGTTTTATTGTTTACTTAATTTAATGTTTTCGTATATTTTTCTGAATATTTGGAAATAGTATAAAAATACCAATTTAGGTTATTATATGATTGTGTGATAATTAATTAAAATAAGTTGTGTGAATAAAATAAGTAGTAGGAATAATTTTAGTTAGAATATTATTAATAGAGTATTATTTTTAAAAGGAATAGAATAAGAAGAGAGAATAGGTTATTTTTATGAGTAGTAGAGAAAAGAGGGGTTTTGGAGAGAAAAAAAGAAAGGAAGAGAAGAGAAGAAGGAAGAACTCGAGCTAGGGCAAACCACCACCTCCAAGCAATTTAATCTCCGATTCACAAGGTAAGGGTGGGGTTCTTGCTCTCTAATTGGGAATATGATGAATGATAGGTAGTGGGGTTTGTAAAGTTGCTAGGTTTGTGTTTGTTGTTGATTGTTGAGAAATCCAAATTGAAACTTGTTGAATGTTGGGTTAATTTTTGTTTTCGTTGATTATACATGTTGCTAATACCCTAGAATGGATTATTTTGTGTGTTATGGGTGTTCGGTACCAAAACCTTGGAGGGATTTTCAAGGGGAAGAGGATGGGAGCACCAAAAACCCAACCTATCACGCTCAGTTCGCGGCACCAACGGGTTGGCGCGGCACGAATTGAACCCTGCTAACGTCGTGACGCCAAAGGAGGTTAGCGGCGCGTACTGAGCTGTTTTGGTCATATTCTTATGATTTTGAGTTCTGCCCAATTCTAAACACTATGGCTAGGGGACTTCAAGTAGGATTTTATAAGTACCATAACACTAATAATAAGTAAGGAATGGTATAGGAATCGATAAAAATAGTTCTGAATTAACATGTTGGTAAATGTGAGCGATTTAGCCGATTAATCGAAGTTGGAAGAATTGAGTAAATGGCTCGTATATGCTAGTGAGTTATTGTAGCATGTTTGTTTTGCCGAATCCATATTGAATGTAAAGAGTTGTTGTTGTTGAACGTTGTTGGCATTGAAAGTTGTTGTTGGAAAATCGTTTTTGTTGAACGTTGTTGTTGTTGAAGGTTTATGGCCAATGTTGATGGTTGCTTTGTCGTTTCACGTTGTTGGTTTTGGTTGTTGTTATTGTATGCCATTTACAAGCATTGCATACATACATTGCATACTATGTTGGCCTATATTGCCAAAACCACGTTGGGCGTTGGGGGCAAAGTTGATTACATTGGAGGCTGATGCCTTGATGCGTCGGAATTACTGGCAATTGATTACGTTGTGAGTTTTACTCCGATGGTACCACATGCATTTGCATTCGTTGAGTTGCATATCATATAACATAATGATGTTATTTTGCGATTGAATTGTGTATGTTATGGATTGGTTGCGAGATTGCAAAATAGTGATTTTATATAATTCTAACTATATAATATTTATCATGATCTCAATTATATAGTTTGATATCTAACCCTTTCTTTTGTTTCGCTGTTGCCTTAATATTGGTAATGTGCAGGTAACCATGAGGAGTACCTGTTACCGTTTTTAGTCCAAGTCCAGTGTCATTGCTCTGATGCGTAGCACTCGGGTGGAATGAACACTTTCCGTATTTTGTTGTATGATTGTTGGAGTTTATGTTGTTAATTTGAGGATTTTATTATGTTGATGTTGCTAAGATTCAAAAGATGCTATGATTTGTATGCAAAACTATTATGACTCCACTGCATGATTAATGAAGTCGTTTATGTTTGAAGACTAATAATTATGCGTTGTGTTAGTTTTCGCCTTTTTAAAGTCTTATGTATCGGTTTGAATAAAAATGAAATGTTTATGTGTTTAACTTGAAAATGTGACATCCTGATTATGTTGGAAAATTCTATACTATGATTTTATCGAATATCTGCTTAGGGTAGAATTGGGGTGTTGCAGCTACCGTTAGTTTGTCGGTAGCCCCATCTATTGCGAGTAAGCAATTAAGAACTATTTACCCACTCAAAGGTCGTTCGTTATTCTTTTCCTTCTCCATTAGGGATAATGCTATCCCTACCATTAGTTGGTCAGTAGCCGCATCCATTGGATGTGAAGGGACATGCATAGGGTCATTGTATGGTCATTGAAGGCAACCTATAAGGATACCTTAGCAATTGTATCGTAGGGGCTATCATCATTTATTTGTAGGCAACAATCGAGGGACAAGATCATATATTCGTAGCAACAATCGAGGGACTTTGATCTTTATGATGATGTTAACCGATGGTCTTTGCTAATGGTATCCCTACGTTCTAGGGATATGACCGTTTATTCGTAAGGCAACAGAGAGAGGTTATCCTAGAGGTGCAAGTGTGCATCAGTATTCAATTTAGTTATTTATCTTGAATTAGGGTTTTCTAAGTTTTATTTTAGTCTCGTCATACAAGCCCTGATTACTAACAGTTAACTATATACAACAAGTATAAAGTGCGGGAATTAAAAGTGCGGAAAATTAAACCCTAAACTATTACATCCCATGAGCAGTTACATATTTAGGAAAAATGCGAGGAAAGATAAATATACGCTATTACAAAATAATCGTGCGACCTATACACCCGTTTCTAGAAATTAAAGATAAAATAGTAATGAGAAAAATACTCAAATAAATGTGAAAATGTCGTAATATCTTAAGCATTAAAAAAATATATATTTTTCTCATTTTTTATGATTGATTTTAATAGAAAATGAAATTCCTGGCAGCAGATACTTAATGTCACAGAGAATGTTATGACACAGTATCTGACACTGCTTTGACAATTCACACAGTAAATATAGAAAGCAGTAAATAACACAATAAGTTGTTCACCATTCGGTTCTAACAAACCTACGTGCTGAGGCTACCAAGCCGGGAGGAAATTCACTATTAGTAGTATCAATTCAGAGTTAAACTCACCCGTTTACAACTCCTCACTTAATCACTACCCAATGACACTTCAACCTAAGTCCTACTTAGATCTGAGTTCCTACTCACTCCCCCTCAATCACCGCAGTGATATCAACCTATTGTTTAATTGAATTGTGAAGACACACTTCAATACACTATCTTGATCTCGCTTCAAAGCTTATAATCAAGAGACAAACACTCGTGCTTTAAAGCTTTGAGTGATAAACTACCCTTACAACAAATCCTAGTCCAGTGCACTTATCAATTGATAGTTGCTTGGCTCACAAGAGAAACTAGAATTATAAAGACCAACTGTTACAAATCCTAACAGTACACAAACAAAAGCCTTCAATGTCTTCAATGGAATCCAGAGGCGTGGCTGTAGAGTAAGGGTTGAATTCTTTATATAGAAGCAGTCCTGAATCTTCAGTTTTGGGCTTCCATAAAGATAGCTAGGGTTTACTTAATTCTCTCCTAAAAACATGGTTTGTTCAACAACCAATTTAGGTTTTATTAAGATTAACCTTGCAGCCACGTGAGCATGCTTTCTAATAACAGAAAAACATAAATAAAATGCTCAACAAACTTCCTGAAAAATCTCAGGAAAAACTGATTCTGCAGAACAGAATGTCACACTGAATGTCATAACATCTGTTATGACATCAGACTGTTTTCTGCAGAATTTCCAGCACAACTTTAGCTTCCCTGTTCTGAGCTGTACTTTTACCATCCTTGTCCAGTAGGATTTATCTTCAATCTCTGAATGTCATGACATCTATCAAGACATTTCTAAAGCCTAGTTTTACCAAAATTGATGCCAACTTAAAACACTAACAAACTCCCCCTTTGGCACATTTTTGGCTAAAACTACTAGACCTATCAGAGTACAAAATGCAGCAGAAGACTATTACCTAGTTCTACGTTTTCCTAAGCTTTCCTAAGCTTCAAGTAACTAGAATTTAAAGAAGATAAATTCTACCCATACACAAGTCCCACAATTTCCCACATACAATTGCCCTCACAATTGTTAAACAAACAGGCCATACAATCCCCAACATGCAATACAAGTTCCCAAAATCTCATACTACTGTTAACACAGTAGTTCTTCTCCCCCTTTTTAGCCATAAAGGGCCAAAGGAAACCATACAATTGTCCCCAAACCTTTTAATCAAAAGTGTCATCAGCAACAAAAAAAAAAATATACCAGCAAGTAATTAAGTACCAGCAAGTATAACAGGGATACATCACAGTCAGGACAATGTTTACAGTCATCCAAAAAGAAGAACAAATGGACACAAAACAGAACAGAATACAAATAACAGCAACAGGGAAATGGACAGAATACAAAACAGATAAAGAAAGCAACACAGCAACTTAATTAGTTGCTCTCCTCTGCTGAAGAGGCATCTTCTTTGTCAGCAGCATCAGCATCATCTGCCTTATCAGAAGCTTGTTCAGGCTTTGCAGGTTCAGGAGCTTTCCTTTTCTTGGCCATTGGTGTCCTTTTGCATTTTGAACAACCAGCAAATTTAGCTCTATACTTCTTTGAGGAAGTTCCAGTTCTGGTTATTTGCTCAACTTGAGAACCAGAAATACCTCCCTTTGCTTTGACAGGGAAATCAGAAGAATCAGGGTTCACATGAGTTGCCTGAACGTGATCATCAGATGTCATGACAATCTTTGTGACATCTGGATCATCTGCTAAACTAGGGCTAGCAGGTCTTTGATTAAGGGGAACTGAAATTCCAGGAACAGAGTGATGTTCGTCTAGGATTCTGGTGACTATCCTAGCAATGGCTTCCTCTACATACTTGGTACCTTCCCTATTTCTTATCTCAAGGGGAACAGAAGAGGCAGTAGTCTTACCAGTAGACGCTGATGAACCTTGCTCCTTTTGTGCATGCTGATTCTGAGAGTCAGTTGCCATTGAACGCTGAGGGGAGACCTTCACAGGTTCAATATCCATGGCTTCAGCAAATGCCCTAATCTCAACCATGGTGGGAGATGAACAGTCAGAGTCTGAGGAGGATGAGGAAGACATATTTCTCTGGGAAAGGTTGAGAATCAGAGACCAAGATTGACGAAGCGGTTGAGAGTATCTGTTGGATGGAGAAGGTATGATACTTTCAAATGAAAAGGCTATTATATGGAGGAGTCTTTTCACATTCTTGAACCCTATAAAAATAAGAGGCAAATAATCAACTGACCCACTTATAATTAATAAATGGTCTCTTCCCTTTCTTGGAGGCAATCTTAATTGCTACAATTCCTCATACTGACAAATGCCCGTTTGCTCCTTAAGTTTTCAAATTGACTAGCATCAAGAGCCTTGGTAAAATGTCACCATTGAAGTTCGTGACTACATGATCCAATTTAATCACCTTCTCCTCCACAAGTTCTCGATGAAGTGATGTCGATGTCTATGTGCTTAGTCCCTGTGTTGTATAGGATTCTTTGATATATTAATAGCACTCAGTTGTCACAAGACAATGGCATGACATCCTGTGACATTGTACTCGACGACATATGCTTCATCCGACCATTTGAGAACAACGCTACCACCGCTATGTATTCACTTCATGGATAGGGACACAGTTTTGCTTCTTGCTAAACCAAGAAACAAGATTGTTTCCCAAGAAGAAGCATCCTCCAGAGGTACTTTTCTCATCAAGACTCCCCATCAAGATCACGATATCGAATTGGTTCACATCCATGGGAATATAGGATACCATAATTGCAAGTTCCACACACATATTTCAGGATTCTTTTCACCTGGTTAATGTGACTTACTTTAGGCTCAGCTTGATATCTTGCACATACCCCAACTGCATAAGCAATGTCAGGTCTGCTGGCTGTTAGGTACAACAAGCTCCCTATCATGCTTCTATATAAACTTTGATCAACCTTTTCTCCACTTGCATCCTTGGTCAACTTCAAATGAGTAGGAGCAGGAGTCCTTTTATGGCTGGCATTCTCCATTCCAAACTTCTTGACAATCCAAGGAAGTAAGTTAACTCTCCCATGAGACTCATTTCAAACTCTGTTTGCATTTGATTGGCAAATTGTTTCACCATTGTCTCTGACATTCCTCCAAATACTATGTCATCAACATAGATTTGAGCCACCATAACCTTTCCACCTTCATTCTTGACAAAGAGAGTTTTATCCAATCCTCCTTTCCTGTATCCTTTGTCTATAAGAAACTTGGTCAGCCTTTCATACCAGGCCCTAGGGGCTTGTTTTAGACCATATAGGGCTTTCCTTAATCTGTAGACATGTTCAGGAAAACTTGGATCCACAAATCCCTTAGGCTGTTCTACATATACTTCCTCATTTAAGTAGCCATTTAGGAAGGCACTTTTCACATCCATCGAAATAATTTGAATTTCGAATGCAAGCAACTCTAGTAGAAGCTGATTGATTCCGTCTAGCCATGGTGCAAAGGTCTCATCAAAGTCAATTCCTCCACTTGAGTGTAACCACGAGCAACAAGTCTTGCTTTATTCGGTGATCCCTTCGCATCGACTTGTTCTTGTAGATCCACTTAGTGCCAATGATGTTGGTTCCTTCGGTCTAGGAACTAATTCCCATACTTCATGTTGCTTGAATGGTTCAATTCCTCTTGCATTGCTCCAATCCAAAATTCATCACATAGAGCTTCTTTGACATTCTTTGGCTCTATTTTTGACACGGGAGTTTGAGACAGTTTCTGGATCTTGTAACAACACCTTTGGTTGGGTCTCCAATGATGAGATCCTTTGGATGATCTTTCGAATCTGATTGAGGGATCTTTGTTTGCTTCCTCGTGTTCGATTTAGGTGAAGTAGGAGTAGGAACATTTTCCTTATCGGTACTTGAGGTGATGTCTCAAACCATGTCTCAACATCATATGGGACATTGTGCTCTGATAATGATCATCAACAATGACATTAATAGACTCCATCATAACCGGGTTCGGAGTTGAATACCCTATATGCTCTTTGTTTGTGGAGTATCCCAGAAAAATGCCTTCATCACTCTTAGAATCCATTTTTCTCCTTTGATCACGATCTGTCAGAATATAGCATTTTCTCCCAAACACATGAAAGTATTTCACAGTTGGTTTTCTTCCTTTCCATAGCTCATACAGGGTGGAGACAGTTCCCTTTCTTAAGGTAACCCTATTGTGAACATAGCAAGTTGTATTCATAGCTTCAGCCCAAAAATGAATAGGAAGTTTCTTAGCATGAATCATTGCTCTGGCAGATTCCTGTATAGTCCTATTCTTTCTTTCCACAACCCCATTTTGTTGTGGTGTTATAGGAGAAGAGAACTCATGGTTGATTCCTTCTGAGGAACAAAATTCATCAAACTTGCTATTCTCAAATTCTTTTCCATGGTCACTTCTTATTCTGACAATACAGCTTTCCTTCTCTCTCTGAAGTCTTTTGCACAACTCCTTAAAGACATCAAACACTTCAGATTTTTCTTTGATGAAGTTTATCCAGGTAAATCTGGAGAAGTCATCCACAACAACATAGGCATATCTTTTTCCACCAAGGCTTTCAACCTGCATAGGCCCCATCAAGTCCATGTGCAGCAGCTCCAGTACTTTAGATGTGGTCTGATGTCTAGACATTGGGTGTGACATTCTGGTTTGCTTTCCAACCTGGCACTCACCACACACCCTTCCTTCATCAATGTGAAGTCTTGGTATCCCTCTGACAGCCTCCATTGAGATGATCTTTTTCATTCCTCTGAGATGCAGATGTCCTAGTTTTTGGTGCCACAACTTGACCTCCTTTTCATCTTTGTCTATGGAACATACAGATGAGAGGTTAGTGTTCTCAGATTCCCACATGTAACTTGTCTTTTGATCCGATTCCTCTCATAACTACTTCTTGTTGATCATTGATTACAAGACATTCGATCTAGTGAAGTTAACTTTGAATCCCATATCACATAGCGACTTATGCTTATGAGGTTAGCAACAAGCCTTTTACCAGGACTCCACTTAGATTTGGAACTCAGCGGTCTAAGTTTCCAACACCTTTGATTTCTCCTTTAGCTCCATCTCCAAAGGTAACAAAGCTGGTGGAATGAGGTTTGACATTATTCAGTAGGTTTTTTATTCCAGTCATATGCTTAGAACACCCACTGTCAAAGTACCAATCTTCCTTGGCAGACACTCTAAGAGAAGTGTGAGCTATCATTGCTTCAGTCCTCTTCTTCCACTTTTGAGTGTATGGTACTTTGATGTTTTTAGGCTTAACATAGGGAGTCTGATTAGGGTATCCATGTAGCCTATAACAGAAGGGTTTTATGTGTCCAAACCTTCCACAATGATGACATCTCCATCTTTGAAACTTCTTCTTCATGTTTCTCTGATCCTGATGTTGATCCCAATGTTGTGACATCTGCCTTGACTTTGGTTTCCTAGGCCTCTTCTTTTTCTTGTCACTAACAGGTTCCTTTGCAGCCACATATCCTAGACCATGCTTGTTTCCAGCATTTTGCCCAAGCTGAAGAATTTCTTCCAATTTTTCTGTTCCAGAGGTCAGCATTTTGACAGATTTAGTCATCTGATCAAGCTTGGAATTTAACACTGTAATTTCACTGTTGAGATGTCTTATAGTGTTTGTATTCTCCTTCTTTTCAGCTTCCAGCTTCACATTTTCTGCCTCCAACTTCTCAATCAGCTTTTTCTGTTTTTCATTCAGCTGACATACTTCACCACTTCTGATACACAGTTTCTTGTAAGTATCAGCAAGTTCTTCAAAGGTCACTTCCTCATCACTAGAGTTATTATCTGAATTACAACTTCCAGAAGATGCAGTGACAAGATTAGCTGCTTCTTCCTCAGATTCACTTCCTGAATCAGACCAAGTGACAGCCATTCCTTTCTTTTGTTTCTTAAGAAAGGTGGGACATTCAGCTTTAATGTGTCCATATCCTTCACATTCATGACATTGGACTCCTCTGCTTTGACTTCCTTTTTCTTCTGACCTGGATCTTCTGCTGGAGTCATAAGATCTGTTAATGTCAGATGGAATGTCCTTGACATTTGACCTTGACCTTGGATCAATTCTCTTGATGAGCTTGTTGAACTGTCTTCCAAGTATAGCGATGGCTTCAGATATCTTCTCTTCATCACCCTTCTTGCACTCCTCTTCAGTATTGGATACAAGGGCTATGCTTTTATTCTTCTTATCAGTATTCTCACTGATTCCCATCTCAAAAGTCATAAGAGATCCAACAAGTTCTTCAACCTTCAAGGTGCTGATGTCCTGCCTCCTCTATTGCGTTACTTTCATTGCAAATCTCTTAGGCAAGGATCGAGAATTTTCCTTACCGCTTCTCCTCGACATCTTTTCACCCGAGCTCCCGAGGTGTTGGCTATCTCCAAGATATTCATGTGGAACTCATGAATAGTCTCCTCTTCTTTCATCTTCAAATTTTCAAATCGGTAGTGAGCATCCGGAGTCTTGACATCTTCACCTTGGATGTCCCTCATGGGTAGTTTTGAGGGTGTCCCACATCCTTGGCCAGCTCACATTGATGAACCAATCAAGATATTTCTCAATACCATTAAATAAAGCATTCTGCTTTAGAATTCCCCAAGCTCCTCTTCCTCTTTGCTCCATTCTTCCTCGTGTTTCAAGACAAGAGTCCCATCTTTCTCAACCTTGGTTGGATGCTTCCATCCTTTATCGGACCTCTCCAAGCCTTGATATCTACTGATCTTAAGAAGGCAACCATACGAGGCTTCCAGACTATAATTAGACCCATCCGAATAGGTGGTCTACCTCCAAATCCTCCTTCTTTATCCATTACGCGTAAACTATTATCCCTAGATCTCACCCGAAATAACAAGCGGTGCCCGCCGATGCCAATTGAAATTCCTGGCAGCAGATACTTAATGTCACAGAGAATGTTATGACACAGTATCTGACACTGCTTTGACAATTCACACAGTAAATATAGAAAGCAGTAAATAACACAATAAGTTGTTCACCCAGTTCGGTTCTAACAAACCTACGTCTGGAGGCTACCAAGCCAGGGAGGAAATTCACTATTAGTAGTATCAATTCAGAGTTAAACTCACCCGTTTACAACTCCTCACTTAATCACTACCCAATGACACTTCAACCTAAGTCCTACTTAGATCTGAGTTCCTACTCACTCCCCCTCAATCACCGCAGTGATATCAACCTATTGTTTAATTGAATTGTGAAGACACACTTCAATACACTATCTTGATCTCGCTTCAAAGCTTACAATCAAGAGACAAACACTCGTGCTTTAAAGCTTTGAGTGATAAACTACCCTTACAACAAATCCTAGTCCAATGCACTTATCAATTGATAGTTGCTTGGCTCACAAGAGAAACTAGAATTATAAAGACCAACTGTTACAAATCCTAACAGTACACAAACAAAAGCCTTCAATGTCTTCAATGGAATCCAGAGGCGTGGCTGTAGAGTAAGGGTTGAATTCTTTATATAGAAGCAGTCCTGAATCTTCAGTTTTGGGCTTCCATAAAGATAGCTAGGGTTTACTTAATTCTCTCCTAAAAACATGGTTTGTTCAACAACCAATTTAGGTTTTATTAAGATTAACCTTGCAGCCACGTGAGCATGCTTTCTAATAACAGAAAAACATAAATAAAATGCTCAACAAACTTCCTGAAAAATCTCAGGAAAAACTGATTCTGCAGAACAGAATGTCACATGAATGTCATAACATCCGTTATGACATCGATTTTAATTTCAGTGACTTTAGCTTCCCTCGAAATGTACTTTTACCATCCTTGTCCAGTAGGATTTATCTTCAATCTCTGAATGTCATGACATCTATCAAGACATTTCTAAAGCCTAGTTTTACCAAAATTGATGCCAACTTAAAACACTAACAGAAAAGAAATAAATTTAAATTAATTACAAATTAATTATGACAATAGCATTAAGTTTATTTAAAATAAAAAATAATTTTATGTCAAAAATTAAATAAAAAAAATTAATTAACCTAAAAGTAAAATAAAACTATGTTTTATGATTTTCTAAAATAATTAAATTAAATTTTGAAAAGAAATTAAAAAAGGAAATTATAAAAGAAAATAGAAAAAAGAAGAAAAAAAAAACAAATGGTAAAAAATTAGGAATGTGGCTACCACTTGGGTGGCAATAGATCCATTAATTTACTCGCTTCCATATATATATATATATATATATATATATATATATATAATAACATTCCTGAAATTCAATTAAAATAAAAACGCGTTAGAGTGGGACCCCTATATTTGAATGAACCAATCAAGCCACGCCACACATGGTCCAAAGTCAGAGAGAAGGACCCCTATATTTCGAAACCTGCAAAATAGCCAAAATTAATCAAAAAGTAGGACCCTACCCCCTAATTCGACCCCTATAAATCCAATGGTGGTATTAATTTTTATTGAAATGACGTGTACAGGGAGATTCAAAGCTTCCCGTTCATGACTCCTTAACAATGGCATCAATCAATTCCTGCATCAATATAAGCAAGTGGAATCTGTTAATAATGCATGAATTGTGAATTTGAATTTAGAAATTGTTACCCAACCGGTGCAACTTGAAGGAGATGTTCTGGTGTGCTTTGAGATTGTGTAAGGATTGGTACGAACTCTTGGGAACTTCAGGAAGCTAGAGTGATGCTTGATACTTCTTGAGAATAGCTGGAGACAAAGGTTTGCTCGTTCACTAGTTTCTTGAAAATTTGGAAAAAATTTTAGGGTTTGTGAGAGGCAGCATTCGTGTCCTTGGCTTATGATGTTGTGTACTTATAGGACAATGTTTTAGGTCAACAAATATGAATCAAATCTTTGGCCTTGAGTGTGAAAATATTTGATTAGCAATTTGTCTTAAAAATTTATTTTTTGCTCAATCATGCACCAATATCCTTCAAGCGTTTTTTCCATCTATGTATGGATTGTTTGGACCTCAAGCAACTCATATCTTAAGCCTCACACGCCAAATTTGCACCAATCATATCTTGCTCAATTCTCAATATATGAGGATAATCTTTGACTTTTTAGAAAGCTTCTGATGTACTCTAAAACATCTATTTGATCTTTTTCCATTTGAAGTTTCCAAGTTCATGTAAACTTTTTGAGAAAAGATGACTTTTTGTTGACTTTTGAAAGGACCTATAATGTCTTGGCCCATATCTCTCAAATGAAGCATTTTTGGACTTGAGCTAAGAGAGACAAAGTTATAGAGATTAAATTTACTTCAAGATAGGCTTTTCTTGAAGAATTTTTGATGAAGTATGTGAAAGTTGTGCTTGGTCAAAGTTTAGTTGACTTCTCTTAAGAGAAAGGTTAAAACCCTAATTTAACAATTTTTGAGTTTTTGAGTATTTTTTGATGAATCATGATCAACCCTTGATCAAAAGATGAATATGACCTCAAAATATTGATGTTGACAAAAAATCTTGTAGTTTGACTGTATGTTGACCACAATTGACTTTTGGTCAAATACAACTAATTTTCAACTATATGTGCAATTGACTAAGCAAACTTGTGATACCAGGCTTGATTCTTGACATGTGGGTACCTTGAGACATATGGGGAAGCATGAAGTCCACTTGAGGCCTTATAAGTCTTAGTAATCTTGGGAGAAGTAAAACCCTAGTTATAGGTCAATTTCTTAGGAGAGAGGTTAACTCTTGAGTAACCTTGAGCATGAGGATGTATCTTGAATTAATTGATTTCAAAAATGGGAGGGCAAATTTTGGGGTTAAACATATAGCTATAAAAATATGTACAAAATAGATGGTGGAGATGAGAAAAGAAGTATTTTTTTTACACTTTTTATCTAATAGAACTTCCAATGATTTCTAGGTCTACATACCAACAATGTGCAATGTTGAAACCAAAACCCATGTAGTTCGGGTAACAAAAACCAAAATATATGTGTTGGTTGGTTTTAAGAAGAATAAACATATCGCCATATCCGAATGGTAAACATACCCACTATCCATAATTATGAGAAATGAGCATTTCATCACCTCAAAGTGGAGGATAAAGCTTGTATTTTCATCAACAAGCATCACTCAACACCAAGTGGAAAATATCTCACTTCACTACATATTGTAGAAGTATAGTAGATCGCATCACTATAAGAATCGAATAGAGTCTAATCTTTGGAGGAAATAGTTTTAAAGGAGAAAATTCAAAATGGCTCAAAAGGTTTTAATGAGGTTAATTTACTTTTAGTCTTAAGAAAAGATGTCAAAGTATTATTAAATTGGTTAAGGGTTTATTAAGAAAAAATATGTTTAAAAATGTATGGACCTAAGTTCAAGTTTAATATGAAAGCGGTTCAAGTTAGAAAACAAGAAGCTTTTGAATAGAGGCAGAAGATTTTGAAAATTAAAGAAGATTGGAGGAGGTGAGGGACTATTCTATGTACATGAAAAGTAAAAGGTAAAGGTAAAAGAATGATTTAACTGAATAGGAAACCATTACTTGACATCAAGAAGCTAATACAACATTCCCATCCTTTGGATTCACAAACAATCCAACAAGTAACCAGACAAAAATACCAAGTATTAGATAAACCAATGCCTAAGATGAACTTAGAGTTTAGAGGAGATCCCACTTATAGACGGGTATAAACAGAATAACCTATACAAAAATAAGTAAACAACCCAATGCCTTAGAGTAAACCCCAAGGACTTCAGAAAAAATAACAACATAGTCACAAAGTCTCCGAGCTAAGGTCAAGGTCCTAATCCAAAGTTCATAATCCAATCATCGAGCATAGGAAAAGAAACGAAGTTCAAGTCAACAGTGATTATGGTTTTAATCCTTTATTAATATTCAAACAAGAAACAAAATAAAAGGTCCAAGTGGACAAAAGGAAAATAGCAGAAACATAAACATGATAATGGATGCTAAAATTAAAGTAAAGCGATAAAAAACATAAAACTAAAGTTGGAAATTAAATGGTAGTAATTAGTGATTATTTGTTAGTTGGCTTATAAGAAGGATCCATGATGATTTGAATGTCGAGCCTAACTCAAAGGTTATGAGGACTCATCAGATGATTGACAGAATCAAAACCTCTACACGATGAATCGACAATTTTATTGGCTATAGCTCAAAATTTAATCATCCTTGGGCTTGCAAGTTCAAGTCTTGGGCCACGAAGAATCAATCATACAAAGAAAGAAAAAAAAACGCATATTGTTCAAGGTGATTTGAGCCTTGAGCCTACGTCAAAGGTTATGAGGACTCGTCAGAAGATTGATAGATTCAAAACCTCTACACGATGAGTCGACAATTTTATCGGCCATAGCTAAACATTTAATTATACTTGGACAATTTCGAGCATAAAAGCTTGGGCCACGAAGAACCATTTCTTCTTATCTGAGGGACAAAATGTAGAGCTATGTTAAGCAATAGCCAAGTAACTTATATAGAAGTTACCCTACACTGATGTCGATGAATAGCGATCTATGTATCGTGTATGTAAGAGAAACGATATGTAAATAATCCTCCAAAAACATATAGCATAAGTCAAAGTCTAGAATGGGAAAAGATGAAGAGGGAGGGGAACAAATCAAAATCAAAGTCTAGCATAGGTCTAACTTCATCAAAATCAATCAACCATCTTGGTTGATTTGGTCTTGAGACCTATCACACCCAAGTTCCACTGATGTTGATGAAATTTATGTCCCAAAATGAATCCATACATCACCAAGTCAGAAACAAACATTAAATAATTAAATAAAATAAAAAAGAAATAAACGATTGATTTTAAAATTGATTGTTTAATTGGATTTTTATTGATTAAATACATAGTGGTATCCATACTTCAAATTAAAAATCCAAGAAAATTATCCAAAGTCAAACAAAGGTTAAAAAGTGTTGACAAAAATTTAAAAATATTTTTGAGACCTAAAACTATTTTTAAAAATAAAATAAAATAGAAAAATAAACCAAAATTGGCAAAAAAAAATAGTAAAATCAGAAATAAAAATAAAATTAGGTGACCAATTTTTGTCAAGAGATCATTAGATCCTTCCAAATTTTTTTCAGAATTTAAAATTAACAAATAGTGAAATTCTAGTACCACATATGAGATGTCGAAGGTAATGTCATGAAACTGATATCTGTTTTAAACACAACTTACAGTACATAATGTAAAGTGCAGAAAACAATAAAAACACAACAAAATTGTTAACCCAACTCGGCTCCAACCAACGTACGTCTAGGGGCTTCCAAGCTAGGGATGAAGTTCACTATTAGCACTATTAATTCAGAGCTAAACCTCCCTATTTACACTCCTTACTTCATATGCCCATTGCTGACTTCATTCTCAGTGATAGTCTTGCACACATTCTTCCTTCTCACTTCTTCCAAGATATTTATTGATGATGGCAGGTGAGAATTCAACACATTTTCCTCTAACAAATACCTTCTGAAACTCTTTGCTTCTCTTGTCATCATAGTATTCTAGGATGTTAACTATGAATTCCTTGACTAGGATTTCATAGCACTTGTTTGTCAATGTTTTCATTAAATGAGCATCAGACATTAGGTTATCAAATAGATTGTCTACATCTACAGCTGCCTCAACAACATTCTGCTCAGTCTTTTTTCTAGTTGAATCAACCTGTTTATCTTGAGGGACTCTTTTCAAGGATGATGTTCCAACATCAGTAGTGAGTTCATCAAGAACAGTTTCTGTTTCAAGATTTTCTTTAGGGGTCTCTTCTTCCCTAATGGATGGTTCAGTAGGATCTTTTGGAGAAACCTCACCACACATTTGGGCAAGAGGGATGGTGATCCCTTCAACAGGTAAGCCCACACTTAGTGTCTTAGCAACATCAACAGGTAAGCTTGTCAACATTTACAACATCTTGATTAGTTTCAACATCAATAGGTTCAGAGTCATTACCTCCAACTGGAACAGATGTTTCTCTTGGCCGTCTTGCATGGCGGGTGCAAAGCTTTTTAGGTCTTGCATCCGAGCATGGAATCATTGAAAGAGGAACAATGTCTAGGGCTTCTTCAGTTGATATATTTTCATTGATGTTGCTTGGTCCTGATGTAGAATGTTGAGACATCTTGATGGTGAAGTGCTGAAAGTTGATTTTATGGAGGTTGAAGGTGGAGATATTGTGGTTTTCAGGAATTGTATATAGCGTGTGGGGAAACTTTGAAATGTTTGAACTTGGTGTGGGCCTTTTATATGTTGTGCTTCATGTCAAAATATAGTTAATTGATATTTTGAAAAATCAAGTCCTTAATGACGTTCTCACACACTATTAATTACTATAAATTCTTTAGCAAATAGGCCCCTTTGATCTTTCCTTGAAATTTCATATACATTCCATCCTCTTGAATGATAGTTGACCAACTTTATTTTAGAAAATTTTTGGGTCAGATTCATAGTTCTTCTTTCAGCAGACTGATCATTTACTCTAGCAGAGTTATCTAATGTCATGCCATCCCTTGTGACATTGTGATCAATTGACCTTATGCCTTCAACTTGTTTGACCTTCACACAGGTCGTATAGTTTGCATCTATAGGGACCTATAAATAACAATTATCCTTGTTTCTTATGCCCCTCATAGTAACTTCATCTTTCTTGTTTGTAATGGTACATTCAGCTTTTGTGAATTTCACATTAAATCCTTGATCACATAGTTGACTTATGTTGATTAGGTTGGAAGTTAACCCTTTGACAAGTAATACACCTTCAATGTTAGGAAATTTTGTGTTGTGTATCTTCCTTGTTACCTTGATTTCACCCTTCATTCCATATCCAAAGTTGACATTACCATTTGGATGATTTGTAAATTGACCAGTAGGTTTTGATCTCCTGTCATATGCTTTGAGCATCCACTGTAAAAATACCAGTCTTCTGTGGTCTTCAATGTTGGTGAAGTGTGAGCCAAGAAATATGAGATATTAGTTTTGGGAATCCATTGTTTCTTTGGGCTGCCTTGAGTCACATTTGATTGGTGTGTAGGGTTGGGGTAACCATACAACTTGAAACATAATGGCTTTATGTGACCATGTCTTCAACATTAATGACATCTCCAGTGTTGAGGTCTTCAGTTAGGCTGTCTGTAGTTGTTTCTTTTGTGATGTTGAAACATTTGATTTGAAATCTTTGATTCAGCCTATATTTGAGCAGGTTCTGTAGAGGAATCCTTTGTACCATTGTATCCCAAATCACTTGTAATGCCCTAAATTTATTTTAATTAATTAATTAAATTATTTACGGATTCAATTATTGGAGTTAGCTGAAATTTGATTTGTCAATATTATTTTAAGAGGCGTATTTGGATTATAATTTTAAATTCGAATTTTAGTTGGTTAATCAAAAGAATAATATTATTTATTGTTAGAATATTTTAATTAAATGGGTTAGATTGTTGTGTGGTGGTATGAAGCAACTAAGAGGTGTAAGAAATAGGCCCATTAAGGAATAATAGTAATTATATTATTATTATTTGGGTTAACTGAAAAATAAGGTTAATAGTGATATATGCAAGTATCGGATAACAAAAAAAACCTAAGCGTTGTTACATATCAATTGGGAGGACAAGGAAACAAGGGTTTTTGAGAAAGAGGCAGGAACAAAGGTTTTGGGGAAAAAGGAATCAATCAATGAATTGCTGGGAAAATGCAAAGGGGGAAAGGCTTGCACTCGACTGGAAATTAGGATACGATCGGAGAGTTGAACTGCTATTGAATCTAGGTAAGAGTGGGGTTCTTACTCTATAATGAGATGCATGATGAATGATATGTGGGATGGGATTATATATTTTCCTCTGTTTTGGTGTTTAGATTGCTGTAGATTGATACAAAATTGATACTTGATAATCCATGAAATTGGTTATATGAATTGGTATGTGTTATTTTGGGTTGACTCCTTATGTTGCTATTACATTGTACTAAATCGTTTTGGTTTGTGAGTGGATTGGGTGCCATAAATTGGGAATGGAGGCATGAGGAAGATGATGGCAACGCAGAAAATTCCACTAAGTTTCATTCAGTTCATAGTGCCAACGGGTGGACGCGGCACGAACAAAGTTCCTACTAAAGAGTTGCGGTCCGCATATGGGTTCGCGGTGCGTACTGTGTGATTTTTGACATATTTTCTGATTTATGAATTCTGCCCAAACTGTGTAGTTGATGTAGTTAACTTTTAGTAAGCTACTTTGAGTAAATTAATGATTGGGAAATTGGTTCCTGTAATTGAATTAGTAGGCCATTATAATCAACTAAGATAAGCAATTAAAATTGATATAAGGTTTATTAATAAAGTGATAATATGCTTGTATGGTGATCAATTAAATTAAGTTGGTTCAATTGGATTATGTAGCTTATATGAACACTGACAGTAGCTGAATGGTTGTTGATAGAAATGTAGAGTCGAAAATACTAGTAATTCTAACCGACAAGTAGTTAACTAAACAATCCGAATGATTATAAGTTGAGTTCTAGAATAAGTTACCAGGAGATTAATGTAGTAACTAGTAGTGGGTTATTAAGTGGATGAAGGTAGTATATGTTGGTAGCAAGTGGTATTAATAAGAATTATAATAATAGTATTGGTATAAATAAGTTGTAGGCTTATAGCCAGTGTTGTATTGTTGTTGAGATGCTAAGTTATAGGCTTATGGACAGTGTTGAATTGTTGTTGACATGTTGATATTAAGTTGTAGGATTTTTAGCCAGTGATGAGTTGTTGTTAGTTTTGTTGATTATGTTGATATGTTGATTACGTTGTAGGCCTAAGGCCAATGTTGAATTGAAATCACGTTGTTATTGTGTGTTGTCGTTGAGTTTCTGTCGTTGATTGAGTTAATATTGTGGTTGTGGTCGCATACATACATTTGCATATTATGTTGGCCTGGATGGGCAAAACACGTTGGCCGTTAGGGGCAGAATGATTACGTTGAAAGCTTATGCCTTATGCCTCGTTAAACTGGCAAATGATTACCTTGGGAGTTTTACTCCACTGGTACCACATGCATGTGCATTGTTAAGAGTCACATTATATATGGGTTTGTTGTTGATGATTTTGTTGTGATAAGTGTTGTGTTGCATTGACGACGTTTTTGTTAATACATTGTTGATGACTTTGAGTGAATTTCTGCTAATGGTTTGATGTGACAAGTACTGTGGTAAGATGTGTAATATTAATTATAATTATTTTTATAATTGTTGTCGTTGCTAATTGTTAGTATATTTGTTGCCATAATCGTTGTTGGTGTTGTCGTTATAATTGTTGTTTAAATTATGTGAAGCGGTGAATTATATGATCTACATTCTAATATATTATTTATCATGAATTTGATTATATTGGTAGATATCTAACCTCTTTCATTTGTTTCGCTATTGCCTTTATACTGGTATCATAGTCCTTTTGTATAATTTTATGAATAATGTAAATATTTGTTAAGTGAATAATGATAATGATTTGAAGTTGTTTTCCGTTGAATAAAAGAAGCAAAGTTGTTACTGTTAAGGAATTATAATTTCGCTGTTTATTTGAGTAATTGATTAAATGGAAATATGTTGTTATAAGTTCATCCTTGATCTAAGTGTTATGTATCTATGTAGTTGTGACCAATGTATGTTGTTTTTGTGAAGTAAATGTGACATCCCTTGCATGATTATCTTTTCTACACTCTGATTTGAATATTATTCGATGGGTAGATTTGGGGTGTTACATTAGTGGTATCAAAGAAGGCGGTATGTCCGGCCAATGTTGTCTAATGTTGTTTATCCCTTAGTATGCGACAAGTGTGTACAACACTGTCGGTACTTGTTGCTTTTCTGATCACTTGTTGCAGGAGTTAGTTTGAAGCTAAGTGGGGGGAGAAGCTTTGATTCTCGGATATGTTTTGATTGTAAGATGTTGGTGTTGTATTTTACTGGTAGCAACAGTGCAAGTATTGTTTTAGTTGTGTTATTTTTCGATGTGACATGGATTCAAGATTTTGTTTGTGGATCAAATTGGAACGTCTTGATGGAGCATGACCAGAAATTGTTGATGCTTATTTCTTGAAGGATGAGGAGTAATGTAGCGGTTGTTGGTATAAAAGTAGAATGAGAATTCCTGATGTCTCTGAAGGTGAAGTGTTAAATAATAAGGATAAAACTTTTAGCATATGTAATTTAGAAGGTTGCGATGTTTTAGCATTTCTAGTGGAATGCGATGTTGTCAGTTGGTGTAGCCTTGTGTAGGATGTCGACGTTGGAATGATGATAGAGTAATAGATTGTTGTAGACAGTTTCGTGGGATTCTTGTGATGATAAATAAGTTTTTATAGAAGGTTGAATGATTTCGTCATGATATTAAGTTGAATAACCTTGTGGTAATATTATGTGGATGAATGGGTGTGGTAATCGTTATCATAAGTTGTGATAGTTGGTTTTCGATCTGAGATTGAATCGAATGAAACATATGGCATTAATCGTGTTAGGGGAATGTTGTTCACGCATCAAACCTTTCTATTTCATTCAGCTCGCGAAGCCAATACGTGGACGCGCTGCGAACTAGGTTTTTCTGCAAAGATCGTGGCGCCAAGGATAGGTTGCGGCGCGTACTGTGTGATTTTTGCAAATTTTTTTTCTAGAAGTTGATTGTTACCTCTTAGTGATTGGAATGAAGATGTCCTTTAAAGGACGGTGCTTTTAAGAGGAATTAAATTCGTGGTTATGATGCCAAGGTAGTGGCATGAGTAAAAGAAGAATTGGAGAGGTTCTATCACCAAGATGGTGTGGAACAGTGTTGTTGAAATTTTAACCGGGACGAGACGACGTGAATGTACTGGTGTAGTAGAAATTCTTGAGTAGGAAAATACTGAACCTTCATGGGAAAATAACATCGACAAGATCAAGTGAGAGGGAAGTTTTAAAGGTATCTGCAAACCACTTTGGAGATTATTCGAGTACGGCACTTGAGTACAATTTGGAAAAGAACATTATTATATTTAGTAACGATGTTTTATAATCCACAAACAATCGAAAACCATTAATAATGCATGAATCAAAGGAAACGAAATTGAGAAGTTTACCAAAATGGTGAGACTTGAATGGCTTGATCTGGAATGCTTTGGCCTTATGTAAGTGATTGGATCGATTGTTGTAAGGCTCAAGAAGGTGATATAATGCTTGAATCACCTTGAGAAAGTTGGAGAATGGTGAGGTACTTATAAGAGAGTAGCATGCGTGTCCTCTATGGTCTGATCTTGTGAGGTACTTATAAGAGAATAGAATTAGGTCAACAAAAGAAGAAAATATCTTGCATTGATTAAGATATATTTCCTTTAAAGTAAAAACTAAATATTGCCTTTTTTAGCCTCTAATCTTGCCTATAAAGTCTTGCACGAATTTGGTAGCTTGCGTGGGCTTCCTTGGTCCTCAAGATACTTGGAAAATAAGCCCAACATGTCATGACTTCCCTCCTTGCATTTTATTTTATTTAAATTAACTTTAAATGCTTTAATTCAAAAATAAATTGAATAAATGAGAGAAGGGCGTGTAACGGAGTTTGTAGGTCATGGATAATATCAAGATCAAGTTTGGATCAGAAAATCTTAAGCCCATTTGGAAAAAACTTGAATTTGCTAAGTATTTTTCTTCACGCACCTCTTCAAACATGTCAAACTTGTACAACTTGTATCTTGATCAATTTTCAACATTTTTAAGTGTTCTTGGACATTTTAAAAAGCTCAAGGTGTCCTATAAACACTCATTCTGGTTTCATCTTCATTTAAGTTTCCATGTTCATGTACACTTCTTTGCAAAAAGATGACTTTTTGTTGACTTTTAGAAGGATGTATAATGTTTTGATCCATAACTCTCAAATGATGCATTTTTGGCCAAAGCTTGTGAGACATGAAGTTGTAGGGAATTGCATTCCCTTCAAAATGCGCATTGGTGGAAAAATTTCTGATGAAGTATATGAAAGTTATGCCTGGTCAAAGTTCTATTGACTTTTTATCCAAAAACCCTAATTTGGAAACTTTGACTTTTGATCAAATCTTGACTTTTCTTGATGAATCATGATCAACCCTTGATCATATGGTGAATGTGACTTCAAAATATTGATGTTGACCAAAAATGGTGAAGTTTGACTATATGTTGACCATATTTGACTTTTTATCCAATACAACTAATTTTCAACCATCCAAGCAATTGATTGAGAAAACTTGAGTTGTAAGGCTTGAAACTTGACATAGTGATCCCTTGATACATATGAGGAGGTATGATGACCACTTGAGGTGTTAGAATTCTTCTTTGACTTGAGAGAATCAAAACCCTAGTTTGGGTTGATTGCTTAGGAGAGGGTTCCTCTGGCCAACCCTTGAGAAATTCTTGAGTATAGAGATGTGGATTGTATTGAGAAATAAGAGGGTAAATTTTGGGGTATAACAGAACATAAAACATATTGGACAATCAAGACTCTAAATTTTGACTTGACCAAGGATGGACAAGAAATAATGCTCCAACTCAATGAGCTTGAAGAGCATAGACTGTTCTCCTAAGAGAATGTTGAGTTGTATAAAGAAAAGACTAAGAAATGGAAAGATGGGAAGTGCCTTCAGAGGGAATTAATTGAAGGGAAACACTTTCTCTTGTTCAACTCTATATTGAAACTATTCTTGGGAAAGTTAAAGTCTAGATGGTTAGGCCCTTTTAACCTTTTAAAAATTTATCCTCATGGGGCTGTTTATCTTGTGGACGAGAAAACTAGCGTGACTTTCAAGGTTAATGGTCAAAGAGTGAAGATGTACCATAGTGACTACTTAGACAACACAAGGACCATCATGTATTTGGATGATTCCATTTGATTTTTGTTCTAATTTTGGCTACAAGACTCTAAAATAGCGCTGCTGGGAGGAAACCCAGTGCTCACTTTTGTCTTTTAGTTATTTTATTTTGAAGGATTATGGATTAATAAAAGCAAGGTGGAGATGTGTCAGAGTCGTGTCTTGTCGTGAACATGAATTCTGAAGAGGTTACACGAAAGAGGAAGGTTTGTATTTGATAAAGAGGGAAATGAGTGGGAGCGCGTGAAATTCAAAATTGTGCAAGAGAGGGAATTGGATCCACACATGCATGTTTAGTCTGATGTTCAACACGCTGACGTCAGAGCAGGAGAAGGAAGTTATGGCTGTTGCACGTTTACATGATAACCCTAGCCTAGTGTTAAACCTTACCATCTTGTACATTACCTTACCATCTCCACTACTCATTCTTGTTTTATAAAATAAAACCACCCACCACTTCATCATCCTTTCTAAATTGTTTAATTCCCTTGTTACAAAACAATTCACACCATATTTACTCAAATCACTTCCATTTCTCCTTCTAAACACTCATTCAAAATCTCAAACTGCCAAAAATCTCAAGAACCCTAAAAATCATGAAACCCTCAACTCAACTCAGATTCAAAACCTGTATTCGGAAGAATGCATCCCCTTTTATTTATCTCTCTGACAAAGAGGGAAGTGACTCTGAGATCTTTATCAATGGAGATTCAAAATGCAGATTTTTGGATAATATAAGCGGTACGAGAGTATTGGCTAAAAGAGGATTTGTGATCAAAGAAGAAGAGGAAATACTAGGTCTGCCCTCAAAAATTAGGGCCTTGATGAAGAACAAAAAGTGGGTAAAGCTTTGCCAACACTCTGATTTCTACAATGTTCAGTTGGTGAAGGAATTTTACTCTAATATGAACCGTGCAAACAAGAAGAAAGAGGTCATGGTAAGAGGAATAAGAGTGTCATTTTCTAAAGACACAATCAACCTTGTCTTGGGGATAAAAACAATGATCAATGAGTACCAATTCATCTTGGCTATGATAGATGAAGCTGAGTATGAAATTTACATGTTTAGTCTTTGCAACCCTAATACCACATGGGTGGAGTCTAGGGGAGAAAATTATGAAAGAAGGGTGGATCTTAAGCCAATCATCAAGGCATGGTATCATTATGTGAAATATGATGTGAAGCCAACCACCCACAACGAAAGAATCAACAAGCATAGGTTGGCTTTGCTCCACTGTATCACTGAAGGAATTGATGTAAATATGGGCAGGATCATTGTGCATGAAATTCTTGGATGCGCAAAGAAGAAGGAGGGGATGTTGTAGTTCCCTTGTTTGAGCACAACTCTGTGTTCAAATAAAGGAGTAAGGGACAAAGAAAATTATGAGGTGTGCAACCCTAAAGCTGACTTTGACAAAACCAGTTTGAAAAACTTGATGAAACCAAATGCAACGAAGAGATAAGAGACAGGACATGGGACGACTCCTGGAGATTTTCGTTTGAAACTAATAACCTGTGTTGGGAAGTTCTACTACAAATGCAAAAGGATCAGTGTGACTATTACAGGTTCATGAAGGAGAGGTACGAGTAGGATTTCAAGGTATACATGATAATGGATAATGATGTGACTCCTCTTGTCTTCCCAGATCACATCCTAAGGATAAAAGAGGAGGATGAAGAGGTGCTGGTAGATGTTGAGAAGGAAAAACTAAAAAGAAAAGGAAAGAAAGTGATAATTAAAAACCCTGGTGTGGTGAGAGACCCTGGCACATCAACTCAAGGTATGCCTCTGGATGTCTCACCTGAAAAGAAGAAAAAGAAGGCTAGGACAGAAGCAACAAATAAAAAGGTGGTGCCCAAGAAAAAATTAGAGGATGAAGTAGCAATGGAGGAGGAATCTGAAGAAAGTGAAGACGACAAAACCCTAAACAGACTCAATAAAGAAATGCCAAGGACAAATGAAATTTGCAAGTAGAAGTGTCTGAAAAGGAAAAATATGAGAAGGCTGCAAACAAGATTGTCAAACAAGTGGCTGAGAAAATAGCTGAGAGAGTAATTGAATAGAAGGAAGTTGAAAATCATGCGGATGTGGAAGAAAAGAAGGAAGACAAATTTGATGTTGAGATGGACGAAGTGGGAGACGAGACTGAGGATGACTCTGTTGAGGAGGAGGCTGAGGTGGAAGAAGAACAAAATGGTCCAAATGAAACAGATGAGGATAGTGAGGAAGAGGAGGAAGAAGATAAAGGTGAATCTGAGGAGGATTCAGTAGAATTGGAATCCCCCAAAGAGGATCCAAAGGAAACATGTTCTAACATGACCCTAGTGGTCAGCCCCCAAAAGGTCAAGGGGCCTGCAAAGGACAACACCCCTAGCCTAGAAAAACCAAAAAATAAAGGACCAAGCCCAACAAAATCGTCTACCAAAGAATATACTTTGTCCAAAGCAAAGACTCCTCCAAAAAAATTCTGGTCAAGCTTGCCCATACAAAGAAGAATGCCGATAAGCCTGCCAAGAAGGAGGCTCGAAAGAAGATTCAATAAGATGTGCGCCCATGTAAGAGTAGCATGCTTAATACCTAGTTGGTAAGAGTCATGACTCGGCTCATTCTGAACAACGACGAAGTTATCCTTATTTTAAGTCTAGGGGAGGGGAGGTTAGAGTCATGACTCGGCTGTTCTTCACCCATCCTTTATTATTATAGTCCTTTTGTTTGTTCTTTTTTTGTGTGTGTTATGTTAGAAAATTTAATTAATGAAGTATTTTTGTGTTTCTTTTGTTTAGTTTAGTGCAGTATACAAAAATAATATAATAATAATAACAAAGATAAATTGAGAAATAAAGGAGGCAGACCCCCCTAAAGAGACAAAGTTGTTGAGATTAAAGAAAGGGAAACAATGTCTAAGAACTACAGTTTTATGCTGCTAGAGTCAAGTCCTAACATGACTTTAGTAGTCTGTATATGTGGTGTAACACGGTGAACTGACTTTGTAGGATTTTGTATCGCAAATGTGCGGATAGCAAGAGTCGCCACCGACTTTTCTTTTATCCAATTAAGGGAAGGTAAAAAGTACAGAAAAAGACCTTCGTTAGATTCTGAGTAAGGGAGAAGGTTATGAAAAGGGAAGGTATTAGCACCCCTTTCCATCCGTAGTTATCTACGGGCTCTTTGTTGCTCTTAGATCACTTTAAAATTGTGCTTTCTGTGTGTTTGACAAAAATGTTTTGATAAGGCATTTCACTTTGACTTTGTAATGATTCATGTAGGAATGTATACAAAGTGTTTGAAAAGAGTTTGAAAAGAGTTTGAACTTTGACAAAAGTGTGAGGTGTGAAAAGTATTTTGATAGAGCAAGCAACTAAAAGTCTTATTACCTACTCAGAATTGGTCGTTTTCGTGTTATTTACGTTCCTTTAGAATAGCGCTATCCATACCATTAGTTGGTAGGTAACTCCATTCGTTGGATGTAAACGGGACATTCGAAGGGACATCGGATGGTCATAGAAAGCAACTTGTAGGAAGTATCCTAGCACATTCGAAGGGACTATCATCATTTTTCGTAGGCGATAAACGAGGGTCAAGATCATGTATTTGGAGGCGACATCGTGGGTCTTATGATCTTTGTATCGAAGGGACTATGATGATTTGTTTTGAAGGCAACGGTGCTAGAATACCTCTACGTTCGAAGGACTTGACCATTTGAATTCGCAAGGCAACGAGAGAGAATTACCCTAAGGGGTGCATGTGTGAGAGAAGTGTGTTGATTCAGATATATGTATCTTGAAAATTATAGTGAGCTATGTTCAATTTTATCTTGCCATACACGCGTAATTACTAGCAGTTTATAGGGTGCGGAAATTAAAACGCGGGAAGTAAATGCGGAAAGATAAATCCTACGCTATTACATGGCTTTGGGGAAGATACATAATTTAAAATGCGGAAAATAAAAGCCCTAATTAAGCTATTACATCCCATAAGCAATTACATTATTGGAAAAAAGAAAACAGTAAAAAGAAATCGTCCGAAACGGGATAACCTGTGAAAAGATGAGAAGTCGGAAAATACGAGGAAATCGAATAAGAGGAAAATGTTAGCAAAAATGATAATTTTTAAATGAGAAAAATATTTCAAGCTGGAAATAACATTAATATGCTAAAATAATTTTTTGGGATTTTTTGGAGATGATTTAATAATTAAAAACTAATTAAAAGTGATTTAAATGATAAATTAACAATTAAATTAAATATGCATGCAAAATAATATTTTTTAATTTTATAAATTAAATAAACATTTTCTGGAAATAATGCAAAAAGAAAAATATTTTTTGGTGTTTTTTTAATGCATGATAAAAATTATTGAAATAAATTAAAATGAATGCAAAATATTAAAAAAATATGAAAATATGAAAATAGTTTGAAGTTTGTAAAAGAAAGAACAAAACTGGTCCTGGGGAGGCTCGAACTCGTGACCAGGAGGAGCATCTTTGCACAGTCCATGCCTTAACCGCTGGGACACTTGGAATTTGGTGTTGGAAAAGACAAAATCAATTCAATATAAGTGATGATGCATCCTGGATGTGTTTGAAAACAAGTCAGCACGCTTGGACCCCAGGTTGAATGAGAGAGCCAATCGGATTGCGCAGAAACGCCACGCACGCTCGCTGCCGGTCAAAGGAGTCCACGACGCCGGAGCCCTAGCTCCGGTCGTCTTCTCCGGCCATTTAATTTCTCAAACCTACAAAATACGATGAATAAACAGAAAAAAGAACACCCTATCCCCCTATATCGACCCTTCTGAGTCCAATGGTGGTATCAGTTTTTCCTGAAAGTGCCTCTAGCTATCAGTTCGAAACTCAACAGTTCCAAAACCCTAATCATGGCATCACGCGATTTGGACGTTCAAACTCAACAACGATTGCCCAGATCATGTATATGGAGTCTAATGAACACAATAAAAGCATTAGAATCAATTGAAACGAACAGATAATAAAAGTGCAAAATCAAAAAAGAATTGAATATGTATGCATGTATATGTCTCGATTCTGCTTGCTTTGATCCATAATAAAGATGTATTCTTACTCAATCTTACCCCCTGAACACGTTTGGATGATTGAAAGAGGCTGAGAGAGGCTGTAAATAAAAATTTGATTTTCAACTATTCTTGAAAAATTTTGGCAAAGTTTTGGTTGTTGTAAGGGCTAGGGTTTCGTGTCTCTTCTTGTACATATTGCTGGCTATTTATAGAGTGAATTGAGAGAGAAAAAACAAGGCAAAAAGATTTGGTTTTGAATGCATTGAATGATTTTCAAATAAAATCAAATTTTTGAAAGAAATTTGATTTTCTCTTAAATGAATGATCATGCACAAAATTGGTATGTATTTTGGGCTTCCTTGGACCTCAAGCATGATATAAAATCACTCTCCTTGAAAAAATATCTTATTTTCATATTTTATATAATTTAATTTTGAATTAAATGGTTTAAAATTCAAAAATAAATTAATAAAATAGAAAATTGCCATGGCCAAGCATTTATGAGTCACAAATAATGTCCTGAACAAGTTTGGATCAAAAGATTATAGGCCCATTTGGAAAATTTTTCATTTTGACCAATATCTCCTTTTGTGCAATTGTCCAAAATTGCCTAACTTCTGAATAGTGTATCTTGCTCAATTTTCCACATTTTTGAGTGTTCTTGGACTTTTTGGAGAGCTCTAAGAGTCCTCTAACCAACCTCTTTGGTTTCATCTCAATTAGAGTTTCCATGCTCAATATATCTTCAAAACAAAATGTTGATTTTTTGTTGACTTTGAAAAGAACCAAATGAAGCATTTTTTGAACATTCTTGTGAGACATGAAGTTGTAGAGAATTGAATTTCCTTCAAAACAAGAGGTGGTGGAAAAATTTCTGAGAAAGTATGAAGAAGTTATGCTCAGTCAAAGTTTGGTTGACTTTTCCCTAAGAAACCCTAATTTAGAAAGTTTGACTTTTGAGTAAATCTTGAGTTTTCTTGATGAATCATGATCAACCCTTGTTCAAATGATGAATATAACTTAAAAATTAGGATGTTGACCAAAAATTATGAAGTTTGACTGTATGTTGACCACAGTTGACTTTTTGTCCAATACAACTGATTTTCAACCATCTAAGCAATTGTCTGAGGAAACTTGACTTGTGAGGCTTGAAATTTGACATGGAGAATCTTTGAAGCATATGAGGAGGCATGAAGACCATTGGAGATGTTGGAAGTCCATCTTGATCTGAGAAATACCAAACCCTAGTTTGGGTTGATTGTCTAGGAGAGGGTTTGTTTGATCAACCCTTGAAGAATCCTTGAGCATGGATGTATGGAATATCTTGAGAAGATGGAGGGAAAATTTTGGGGTATGACATGTGGTCAGCTTTAGTGTAGAAATTGAATTGATTATGAATAAGGGATAAAAGTTGGAATAAGATTTTAAGGGGGAATGTATGTAACAACTATAAGGACTATAGGGAGAACTGCATTGCTAAGTAAATAAGCACACCAACATGTGTAAATACTAGCAAAAGGCATGCCTCTAATGACCTCTTGTGCCCAAAATAGGAAGAATATTTTGTCGGCTCCTTTGCCCGAAACTGGAGGAACAAGTAGTGCGCGTCACCACAATCATCAAGCTTGACTATCCAAAAGTGAGATCTATATATAAAAAAAGGTAGGGCATCTGGTTAATGTAATTATGAATAAAAACATGCATGTCAGGTTTTAGATGTAGTTTTCCAAAGTTAAGGAATATATTTCCACTGAAAGTTGGAAATCTGAGTGATAAACCATAGGATAAATCAAACAAGTTTAAAATTAGGCTGATCAACTTGGCAGAAGAGTGTAGTCACAATAGGAAATGACTCTATTCCAAAAGACTGATATTCAGAGTTGTGCCTATTGTTTGAGTTATACTTGATTTTGAGACAAGTCCCTAATGGAGTGTTCTCTTAGTTGGAGAAATGACTGATCTAAGTGGAGAGGGTGTAATCTCTTATGGTTGCTTTTGTTTTTCTTTGCTATTCACATCACTTGACAATAAGTAATGGCTCAAGTTTGGGGTGTGTTAATGAACATGTTTTTGAGTTAATAAATACCTTAGTTTTAAGTATTTTATTTCTTTCTAGTTTAAATAAATTTTGTATAGTTAATTTAGTGTTTAAAGTGGAGAAAAATAGGTGCTCCCCCTTTTTTCATTTAATTTGTGTTTTTATGTGTTGAAGGTAGCGTAGTCTAGCATAGACGAGATAAAGTGTGACTATTGGGAGATGCGTGAGCTAGATGATTTTGATAACCTTAAAGCAATGAATTTGCGAGAAAGGAGAAATGTATTTTCTAAAGGGCATAGAGGATATGTGCAACTAGTGGGAAAAATGCATAGTACAAGAAAAGGGAATAAAACCCTTCAAAATCAAGAGATTGAGTGGAGTAGCTAGAAGACAAAATAGTACTTTCGTACTTTGCTATGTCAACCAGGCGCCTCCTGCAAGCACTGCAACACTCTTCGTTGTCCCCCACCTTTGTTATCTCTGCAGACTTGCTTTTTACAAAGTTCCTTGCCTTCTTGTGGTTTAGGCGAAAAAGTTGTGGGCTTGATGTGATTCCATGGATTCAAGCCCATGATCAAATGCAACTATAACCTTAATTCCATAGATTATAAATAGAGTTGCTGGCTGAAGAGAGAGATATGGTTCCACAAGGGTTCCACAAATTGAAAAGATTTATTTTGTGTTAAGAGTTTGATATTGGGGGAATAGTGGAAGGAGTTTTCTGTTCTCATCTCTCCTGGTGTTTTACTTGAAGCAGAGGCATGACTGAAGTTGCATCTAGAGGATTAACAACTTCAAGTTACCTCTTAGGTTTACATTCTTATTCATTCTGTTTGTTTAAGATGTTTCTTGTAAGAGCTCTGCTAGATGTGTGTACTTAGCTCATTATGAGTTAAACTTCTTGTAGTTGAGTTAGTGAAGTTAGTATAAAATGTGTGTTTAACGTACATGTTGTATGAATAGTGTTGGCTTTACCTTGTGTTATTTTGCTATAAATATGTTTCTTTGCTTGATCAACTTAGAAATAGATTAAAGCTTGTTGTTGAGAGACATCTAATAACAAGTGGAACATCAAGAGTAAAAATTATTGAAAACAGACACATAGTTAGGTTATAAGTGAGTCTTAGAAATTTGCTCCATTGCCTCTGTATATATGTTATGAATATTGTAGAAATACACCAAAAGATCATTCTGACAATGCCAGTCACGACTCCATATGACATTTACCTATAAACATACATGACATATTAACAAATCTATACTCAACACATTTAATCTCTGAATATTTCTCCCCAGCAATTTCACTTGACTTTAAGGTTTTATCTTAGAGCAACATTGAACTTGTTACCATCACAATTATTTATCTCCTCACTCATGCTTAAACTAGATGAATAAAGTCTTTAGAAGTCACGAATAAAGTAGCATTTACTTCCCGTGGGTATGATACTCTTATTTTTATTACTTGCTTGAGTCAAAACATGTATACTTGCATGTGACCATTTCTAAATCATGGTTTCAACCAACAACAATATATACTAACAATTTTTTACACTTTGACATCAACCGTAAAATGACAAAATAATTTAGTACACAAAATCATAAAAATTTAATCATAACATTTCTAAACTAACAAATAATTTAGTTTTTTGTGTCCCGTATAATGGGTTTGTTGAAAAATACTTTGAAACCAACTACAGATTTCAGGCTTGGAGGTTTTGTTTTGTGATAAAAATTAAAATTTTGAGAGAGTTTGTGTGTTTGGGGAAGACGAATTATGAAAAGCTTGTGGAAGAGAGAAAGAATGTTAGGAATGGTATGATATAAATCTGGAGTGTGGAGAAAGAAAGTGAAAAGCTGGTATTTACTACAATGTTGCGACGTGAAAACCAACCCCGTAACATTTAATATCATTGAGACTTGCGATGTGATACCCACCCTACAAACTTTGTGTTAGTCAAATAGTACTCCATGCTTTGTGCCATCAGTAAATGCCAGAGATTATAACATCAATTTTTAGAAAACAAACACTTGTGAGGTGTTTCTCACCTCACCTACCATATCTGACACTCAATAATTCCAATATTTAATTTCCCCCATTTTAACTTATTTTCGGGGTGAATAACACCGCAAGATTATTTTCAAAAAATTTCAAACTTCAAGCTTCAGTTACGAGAGGGAAAATCTATTTCTTTTTTAAAAATTAGTGTTGCAAGGTGAAAAACACCCCGCAAGTGAATTATTTTATGAGGTCTTTTTCACCTAACAAACTCAGATGGGAAATTCAACGTTTTCTTGTAGTGATTACTTTGAAGCATTTTGTACATTTTCTGGTGTAGTACAGTAGCGGAAAAAATGTTCGAGACTCAGCCAATGTTAGACTTAACTCATAAAAATAACAATGAAGTCGCTATCGCACTTTTATTTTATCCAAAGAACTAGGGAAAAGAGCGAATAAAACCTATAGTACAATAAAGATCAAGGTATGGGGGGTTAGTTATGCAAAAGGAAGGTATTAGGCACCCTAAACATCTATGTTACTCTGCAGGAACCTCTTTGAAAATTGTTGTATATAGTGTAATACGGTGGATGAATTGACTTAGTTGTTTTGCGTTTTATCGCAAATGTTACGGTTAGCAAGAGTCGCCACCGACTTTTCTTTTATCGAATAAGGAAAGGTGAAAAGAACAGGAAAGACCTTTGATATATTTTGAGTTCGGGGGTAAACACCAAGCAATGCAGACAAAATATGCATACACATGTGTGCAAGATCGGAATATGTATTAGACATATCCAAATCAATCAAACACCTGGACCATGTACATTGACTAATGTACCATGTCTAATGAAATGTGTATCGTACACATCCGTACAACGGAACCTGCACAAAAATATAATAACCAATGTATGATGGAGAACAAAATGTGTCGTACACGTCCATACAATAAAGCTTGCACAAAAGTACGTTAACCAACGTATAATGGCAAATGGAATCGGAACATGAATTGAGATGTGTATCGTACACATCTATAACACAAGCACCTGCATAAAATACGTTTCATACAATGCTCCATAAGCCATAAGCATATGAGATCTCATGTCAAATGATAAAAAATGACATTTTCAGTCCTAGACCGCGCTAAGCCTGATATACCGCGCTAAGCCCGATTTCCTAACCTACAAACCCCAAATTCCATAGACTTTTACGCTAAGCGAGCCCCTAGTGGCACTAAGAGCGGTCTGCGATTTGCTAAATTTTCTACAATGAACCACATTCTTCCTTCCATGGTATTCTCATACAAAAACCATTCTAATTATTCAAATAACAATGAAAAGTGCTCATCGGAAGCATAAAAGTTAAAAGAAATTATTCACAAGAAAATGCAGAAGAGTGAACATGCATAACAATTCACTAGTTTAATTCAAAACATGCAAATCAAATCATGAACATGTGAGGAATGAATAACAATGCACCAATTCAATGATCAATAGATATTCAAATCAACTCACGGATACATGCATAAAATCTCACCTCGACACATTTCGAGTTCAAGAATCAAGACATCAACTTATGAGATAAACTTAAACCAAATGTGAGAATTAATCAATGCATGAACATGCCATTACTAATTTAAACATTAGCACAAACACCTAGAGTGAAAATAAATTAACTCATGAATGCCTTCAATTTTACACCTTGACACACCTTTCGAGTTCAAGAATCAAGCCACTAGCATGTGAAATCAATTCAACTAATCAATGTAAGAATTATTCAATGTATGCACATGTAATTTCTAACACAAACATTAGCACAAACACCTAGCATGCATTAATTCACACATAGATTTGGTACATGGATCAAGGTTCAAACCTAAGCCTGATCACATCTAATTCAATTTTTCATATCATCAAATCAACCGTATCAACAATTAATCACTTGAATAAGCACTTTTCTTATAAAAATCAATTAATCAAATAAGTGCTTATTTCATCCAACTCCGGATTTCATCAAGATGATCACATCAAATTAAAAATTCTCAACCTAATCCATGATCTTCATTTAATTCCTCAATCAAAACCTTGATTAATTTTCAATTCTAAAAAAGGGCTTATTTCGAGAATCAATTATGCAAAAGTGCTTAAATCAAGAATTCTTACTGTCAAAATGAAGAGGAGAACGAGGAGAAGAGATTGCCGATGTCGAATCGAAGATTGGAGGAGATAACAAGGAGAGAGAGAGGCATGAATTTGGGAGAGAGAGAAGAAAATTATTCAATTATTCACATCGACACCTTCAATGTTCTTCAGTGTTCTTGAGAAAACTTGATGAAATGCTTGAATTGATTCTTGAGAGGTGAGAGAGAATAAAATAGTGTGTTTGTGATGAAATTTAACAAAATGAAAATCTTCTCTTCAATTATGAGAGTGAAATTTGATTTATAGGTGGAGTTTTTGAGCTTGGAGTTCCTTGTATCCACGATTAGGCCCAAACCGCCTTTATCCGGCAAACTTTTGTGAATAGGGCCAAACCTCGAGAACCGTGCCGAATTTGAAATCGGTCACAACACGAAAAATGTTTGGAACAAAAAAATTGGTTTAGTAAGACAAAATTTCGACTAAATCGGACAAACGGTTAAGGAGATATGAATTTTTGAAGTTTCAGCTCACTTTTCGGGCATCTGACACATGCAGGATTTTAATAGCGCCACTTGAGGAAATCGTTTCGAACGGGGATCTTCTGTTCAAAATCCGAACACGGGATGTGCACAAAGATTGAAGCGAACAGAATTTGTGAACTTTTGATAACATCCCCATCACGTTTCGGAAAAAATCGAGCGAGATATGATTTTTTGAATGTTGCGCAGGTTTATGAATTCTGGAGCATCTGAAACACACGAGAAGCCAAATTCCACTTTATTAAGAAATGAACTATTGAAGTCCTTCCTTGACGAAATGGCCTTAATTTTGAATAGATAAACTAGAGGATATATTGCAATGATTCGAACGTCTGTAGAACCAACCTAAGATAACCTTTTGACAAGAAGATCATTAATAAAGCATACGAACCTAAAAATATCAATTTATGGTTCAAAATAGTTCGAGATGGCCGAAACACACAGTTTCTTCCACAACTTCAGTTATAACCATGAGATCAAGGATAGGCATGTATGTCTATGATAATGGAACTATAATCCAAATATGTTAAAATGAAGAGGGTAAATTTTGGGGTACAACACTCATCACCTTGTTGTCGGAAGAAAGTGACTGGATTGATATGTAACATTTGAACTTGAAGCTGATAACAATATGGTTTGTAAGTAGATGATCTGACAGGACATAATCATACGTTTTAATCCCTAACTTTTGGTTGGATTGCCTTTTCGGGTTTTCAGCCCACCAGGATACCCTTTTTTGCCCAAGCCACCTTTTTGGGTTTTCGACTTATATATATATCCCCAATCTTTCCCCGAATCCTTTTGGTTAGTCGCGATGCCCTTATTTTTTCCTAGACCAGTCAACCTAGTGGGTCTCGTTCAGGCGTAGTATTTTTTAACTATGTCCACATTCACAGGGTGTGGGAGATCTTCCTCATCCATGGTGGTCAATATCATAGCTACATCGAAAAATATTCTTTTGATTACAAATGGCCCCTAATTCGTAGGAGTCCATTTGCCACTGGGATCACCTTGCGGTAGGATGATGCATTTGACCACCAAATCACCGACTTGATATACTCGATGCTTGACTTTCTTGTTAAAATATTTGATCATGCGTTTCTAATACATCTATTTATGGCAAACGGCCGTAGGTCTCTTCTCATCAATCAAATTTATTTGATCAAGCCGAGTCTGGATCCATTCATCTTCATCTAACCCTGCGTCCTACATAATTCTTAATGAGTGGATCTGGACCTCAATTGGTAAAACAACTTCCATACCATATACGAGAGAGAACATAGTTTCCCCGGTTCATGTTCGTACTGAGGTGCGATAACCATGAAGAGAAAATGGTAACATCTCATGCCAATCTTTATATGTCACTGTCATCTTCTATATACTTATTAATGTTCTTATTGGCAGCTTCCAATGTGCCATTCATTTTTGGCCGATATGGAGAAGAATTATGTTGCTTTATCTTGAATAGCGTGTAGAGTTCGATGATCATTTTGTTGTTAATATTAGTACCATTGTCTATGATAATCCTTTCAAGGATACCATAGTGACAAATAAGATTATGCTTGATGAACCGAGCCACAACATTCTTGGTAACATAAGCGAATGAGGCTTCCTCTACCCACTTTGTAAAGTAATCAAGGTCGACAAGTATGGAACGATGTTCATTGGAGGCAGTAGGCTTAAACTTCCAATCATATTGATACCCCACATTGCGAACGGCCAGGGAGCGGTTAAAACATTCAAAGGAACCAGAGGCACATATACGTTATTTGCGTAGACTTGACATTTATGACACATTTGGTAATCTGTTTCCATAGTAGACCAGTAGTAACCTGCTCTCATAATCTTTTTAGCCATTGTATGTCCACTGGAATTGGTACCGAAAACACCTTCGTTCAGGTCTTCTATAATCTTCTCAGCTTCCTTCTTGTCTACAGACCGGAGTAAGGTCAAATCATGGTTGCGTTTGTACAAAATGCTGTTACTCATAAAGAACTTGGCGGAGAACCTTCATAGAAACTTCTTGCCATTGATAGATGCTCCCTCAGGGTATTCTTGAGCCTCGAGGTATCTTTTCACTTTATGAAACCAAGGCTTTTCCTCTACTCCCTCAGTATCAAGTTCACAAAAATATGCTGGTTCGTCTAGCCTTTTAATAGTGATCCGAGGAGCATCGTTGTCCCATCTGACTTTGAACATCGATGACATGGTAGCTAATGCGTCTGCCAACTAATTCTCTTCTCGCAGAATATGTTCAAAAGTGATTTCTTCAAAGTATGGAATCAAACTCAACACATGTTCTTGATATGAAATGAGATTTGGATGCTTTGTGTCCCATTCACCCTTAATCTGACTAATTACAAGGGCTAAGTCTCCATATACTTGTAAGAACTTGATCCTCAAATAAATAGCAGCTTTGATACCCATGATGCACGCTTCATATTCGGTCATATTGTTGGTGCAGTTGAAACATAATATGGAGGTGAAGGGTGTACGACCACCCTTAGGAGAGATAATCACAGCGCTAATGCCAATGCCAAGTGCGTTAGAAGCTCCATCAAAAACCATGGTCCATCGGGATCCTGGTTCAGGTCCTTCATCTGGTCCAGGTTCTTCATAATCACTAACTAGCATGATATTCTTGTTCGGGAACTCAAAATACATAGACTGGTAATTGCTTACAGTTTGATGAGCCAAGTGATATGCTAACACACTTCCTTTGATTGCCTTTTGAGTAGTATACTGAATACCGTATTCGATCAAGATCATTTTCCACCTTGCTATTCTTTCAGAGAGAGCATGTTTCTGAAATATATATACTTTATTGGATCCATTTTAGAGATCAATAAAAGTGGTATGGGTAAACATATATTGTCTTAGTCTGCGAGCAACCCAAGCCAAATCACATCAAGTTTTCTTAACTAGTGAATATCTTGTTTCACAGTCGGTAAATTTTTTGCTCAGATAGTATATTGAATGTTCTTTTCGACCTGACTCGTCATATTGTCCCAATACACACCCCATTGAGTCCTTGATCTTGTCGAAGGCTATCTGATAGTCATCGTTCCATTTTACTACTTGATCTTTCTTCAATAGTTTATAAATTGGTTCACAAGTAGTATTCAAGTGTGAAATAAATTTGGCGATATAGTTTAACCGTCCTAGGAAACCTCTGACTTCCTTCTCAGTACAGGGAGCCAACATTTCTTGAATGGATTCGACCTTGGAGGGGTCAACTTTAATACCTTTACCATTAATGTCGAAACCTAAGAGTTTACCAGATCTTACTCCAAAAGTACACTTGTTCAGATTCAATCTCAATTTGTACTTCTTCAATCTCTCAAACAGCTTGTGCAGGTGATCAATGTGTTCTTCTTCAGTCTGAGATCGGGCTATCATGTCTTTAGTGTAGAATTGTATCTCGTGATGGATCATATCATGGAATAAAGCTACCATACCACTATGATATGTTGAACCAACATTCTTCAGCCCGAATGGCATAACCTTGTAACAGAAAGTTCCCCACTGTGTGACAAAAGTAGTTTTCTCCATATCCTCAGGAGCCATCTTGATTTGATTATAACCCGAGAAACCATCCATGAAAGAAAATACCTTATGCTGAGAAGTGTTGTCAACCAGAACATTGATATGTGGAAGCGGAAAGTCATCTTTGGGACTCGCCTTGTTCAGATCCCTGATAGTCTACACACATACGCACCTTGCCATCCTTCTTAGGCAGTGGCACCACATTTGCAACCTATTATGGATAGGAAGTAACATCTAGGAAACCCGCGTCCAACTATTTCATGACTTCAACGTTGATTTTCTCGGATATCTCAGGACGTTTACACCGAACCTTCTATTTAATAGGAGGATAACCTTCTTTCATCGGTAAGCGGTGAACCACAATATAAGTATCCAGCCCTGGCATGTCTTCATAAGACCATTCAAAAACCTCAACATAGTCATGTAACATCTGGATTAGCCTTTCTTTGGTGCGGGTCTCAAGGTCAGCCCCTATCTTGACTTCTTTTATGTCCTCTTTGGCACCCAAGTTCACAACCTCGACTGACTCTTCATGTGGTTGTATATCTTTTTCTTCTTGCTATAATAATCTAGCAAGCTCTCCTCGTACGTCATAATCTTCCTCAACTTCGTCCTCGACTTGGTAGATCGGATTTTCAAAGTCATAATTGACAATAGAAGAATTGTTATCAATAGGATCCATAGGTGATGTGGATCTGCAGTTTATTATGCGGGTGTGTGTAAGAACACTTAGCAAATTTTGAAAACACAGTAAAGTAAAACAAAGACAAAGAGCATAAAATTTGCGTGCAAAAGTCCAATGATTTATTGAATGAAGATATGAAAATGACAAATAATAACCCTAGCAAATGGACCATCGTGCCTCGGGCAAGGCACTAGGCTTAAAGTCATTATTCAAAATTACATAAAAAACTTAATACCATGGAAAATAGAAAAAGCAATTACTCCTTACTAAAGGAGATTGGTATAAAGTCTTTTGACATCCAATTGTTGAGTCTGTTGCATAGTAGGGAAGATCAAGTTGCCAATGTCATAATCACTATCATCATCTTCTATACCATGGACTCAATTCTTGTTGATGTGGAATTGTGGTCCACTAGCATGATCGCGATACACTATCTTCTACGCTTTTGAAATGAAACCTAAACCAAACTTTTGAGATTTGAAAGGAAAGTCAGGCAACTGACCCCAAATAGTACACCCACCCTCTTCGACCATAGCCTTTGCGTCTTTTAGAGAGGCCATATTTGGTGGAACCCTAGTAACTTCAACAGTGACAAGTGTATCAACAGGAATTGCTCGAGGAACAACTTCAAAATTCTGGCATGGAGTCTCAATGAATTCACTATCCATCTCAACATATCTGAAAGAATGCATGTGACTTACCATATACTCTTCCTCTCCACAGACTATAACAATCTTCCATTTCACACAGTACTTCATCTTCTAGTATAAGGTAGACGTAACATTGCCTGCCCCTTGTATCCAGGAGCGTTCGAGTATACATGAATAAGCCAAATGAATGTCCATCACATAGAATATGGAGTCAAAAACTTGAGAACCTACCTTGATCGGTAGGTCAAGCTATCCAAGTGTCATTCTCCTTGAACCATCAAAAGCTCTTACAATTATATAATTGAGTTTCAACACAACCCCTTCACCGTCAAGTTTGTCTAGGGCACCATTCGGAAAAACATTTAATGAATAACTAGTATCTACCAACACATGAAATAATGTAGTGCCCCTATACTCAATAGAGACATACAAGTCCTTGTTATGTTTCCTTCCCTCAGGGGTCAAGTCAGCGTCAAAAAAACCCAAACCATTGTCTTGTGGTCAGGTTAGTAATATAGTTTTCGAATTGATAAGCAGAAGTTTCTTGCGGTACATGAGAATTCTTTAGAAATTTCACTAAGTCTTGAGCATGGGCCTTAGAGCACAACAACAGTGCTCGCATAGATATCTTGGATGGGGTTTTCCCCATATGCTCTACAACATTGTAATTACTTTTCCTGATAATCATTAAGATTTCCTTTATTTCTTGCTTGGAGGATTCCCCAACAACTTCTTTTGGTGCCTCTGTCTAGGTAAGCTTGGTCTCTTTTTCGTTGCTCCGAGTATCAGTGGTCCATTTAGTGGTATGGATACAGATAGGGGTAGCAATATCCTTTGGAGGCGAGATCTCTGGAGAGAAAACCCTTCCGGTCCTAATTACTTTATTAGATCTAGTAATGTTGTCTACATTGGGATTAGTAGCTTCAATATTACTATCTTTAACAGCCAATGTCTCCTGCTTAACGCCATGGTAGTAGACTTTGACTCAATAATTGCAAGGCATAGCTTTGTCAGAGGAATACGAAATTGGCCCAGGTGAGGTAATGATCAAAGGAGAAACTAAGGGTTAAGGAGTAATCTTCAAAGGACCTTAAAATGTGATCCTTATTACATCCACATCTTCAAATTTCAAGCCTCGAGACACATCTTCATACAAACCATCTACAAATGGGATCTTCTCAAATAACACTTCTTGGTTATCCATCAAACATTGAATACCTCTTTTCAACTATACATAACCATTGGGTTGAGACGCATAGTGGCAACAATTTTCAACGCAACCCAGAAATAAACCGCTTGCAATGATTCTTTTGATACCATCGTGGGATGGTTAAGTCACTCATAGAAAAAATATAAGAATCATCATTGATAACATTGGCACTTCTGTCGTCATTAAGCATGGGTGCAGTAATCACATTTGGAGTTTCAAGAGGGTCAAATTTAATGTCCTTGGCATCAATCATATCTTGGATCTTGTTCTTCAGAGCCCAAAAGTTGTTCATATCATGTACATGACTATTAGAATGGTATAGACACCTTGCATTGGAATTGTATTTAGGAGAGGATGTATTAGCATTCTATGGAGGATCCCTTAAAGTAATCATCTCTGCCTTTAACATGTGTTGTAATGCTTAAGACAACAGCATGTTAATCTTCGTGAAATGTCTTCTTGGCGCGTCTTGTCTACACGTATTGCTTTGTTGATACCGGGTTGGTGCAAAATTGGTAATCATTACAGCTCCCATAGGTTGATGGCGATCACCTTTATCACGACCCTTCTCGCCGTATACCTCATTTGTTTCTTTCTTTCCACTAAAAAACTTCTTCATAGCATTTGAAGATGCCGCTACCTGAATCTTCCCACTTCTAATTCTAGCTTCAATACATTCTCATGTTAATATCGTCTCAGTAAATTTGGATGAATAAATTCCAATTAGGTAAATTGAAAAATGGACCTGTTAATGTACCCATGAACATATCAACCAATTCCCTGTTAGACAAGGGAGGCTAAACTCTTCCTGCTAGATCTCTCCACTTTTGAGCATACTCTTTGAATTTTTCGTCATAGCCCATAGACATGCTTTACATCTGCATTCGAGTCGGCGCTAGTTCAGTGTTATACTGATATTGCTTATAAAAAGCTTATGCCAGATCATTCCACATATGAATGTGGTTACTTTCGAACTGATAATACCACTCCAACTGTGCTCCAAACAAACTCTCTAGAAAGAAATGTATCCACAACTTTCTGTCACTAATGTGTGGTTGAATCTTCTGAACATAGAACTTCAGGTGATGCTTTGTGCAAGAAATACCATCATACTTTACAAACGAGGGACCATTGAAGTTGTGAGGAATCACCACTCCTGGAACCAGACCCAAAATTTCAAAATTCAGCCCTAACACCTTCTTATTTTCCACATCATTCAAACGATCTTCGAGTTGCTTATACTCCTCATCATCAGGAGGATATTGTTCATCCAGATAGTCTTCTTCAGACTCGTGGTTGCTTTCTTCATCAACTTTGACACTTCCATCATTTTCTGGGAACTCTAGTTCTTTGACCGACTTAACCGAACCTCTGAATCTTCTTCCCATGTTAAGAATACCAGTTGTTTTCTTTATTTCTTCTTCCCTTTCTTGGTGAGGAGTTATTTCAAATTTTCATGCCCTTTGGCCAAGCTTATAAACATCTCTTGGAACCGAGCATTCTAAGCTTAGAGATCTTTGACAAATTTGTTCGAGAGCCATTTTTTACTGAAATAACAGCGAGAAAAATGAGGAAACCGATCTTTGGAGTACCTGTTATGAAATGATATGATATGTAAATGCATATGCGATGTTTTCAATGACCTTGCGAGATATAAATTTGGTAAACAAAAGGAACGAATTTTTTTATAAGTTAACTTGAAATCATAACAAAAGAGTTACAAAAGAAAATTAAATATAAAACTCATAATGCTTAAATCTCCCATGGACGCTTCCTCTTTGTGTTGACATAAGCGTTAAGGCTCTGTTCCTAGTGAAGTTGCTTCGTTAGCTCCAATAATTTTCTCTCACTTGCATAACATTGAGACTCAAAGGTGTCCCTTTCTTCCTTAAGTGGAATCTAGGACCTTTTCAACTCTTCAAAATCAGCGGGCATATCTCGATGAAGAATGGTATAAGGCTCATCACCTTCAAGAACAGTTTCCGCAATCACCGATAGGATATCAGTATACGACATCATTAAACTTTGAGCACGAGCTCGCACCCATATGAGGTAAGGTTCCAAAGGGATGGAGTTTTTTTGCCCCAAAGTCTTAATATTAGTTTTCTTCATCATGCCCCAAGCGTGTATACATCTTCGACAATAACCTTGGAGATCATTGTCATAGTTAAATACAATGCAATAGATAAGCATATGAGGAGGACCATGTCTTCGAGCATAACCAAACTGACGTAGCGCTAGAGAAGGGTTGTAAGTAATACCTTCCCTCATGCCAAGGAGTGGCACATTAGGGAATTTCCCATAACGATCAATGATAGTGATATCTTCTTGAGAGTAGAAACACCAACGGATATCTGAATGGGAGAGAGACATCAACCTTTGAGACCACCTCAGACCTTGTTCATTCTTCATTATTGATCGGGGAAGGTAAAAAATAAACCACTTGGATAATAAAGGTAAGCAACACATTAGAGTCCCTCCAATCTTCATAGTACGAGTGTGAAGAGAGTGCAGAATATCTCTGAGTAAGGTATGCACAGGTTTATGATTGAGGAATATCTTAATGGCGTTCACATCTATGAATTGGTCCGAATTGGGAAATAGCACCAAACCATAGATTTATAGACCTAGAACATCTCTGAAAGCATGGAGACTCATAACATTTAAGAATTCCTGAGCCTTTTTATCAGAAATTTAGCAAGAAAACCCTTAACTCCACTTCTTGTTTCCCAATTAGCTTCAATGTTTGACCGCTTAAAATTTGAAGTTGCTACAATTCCTTCAGGTCTTGGAACCTCCTCTAAACCGGTGAAAGGTGACTCATCAAGAATGGGTACCCCAAGTAGCTTAGAGAATTCTTCCATTGTGGGTGCCAACTGATAGTTTGGGAAAGTAAAGCAGTGACGCTTTGGATCAACGAACTGGAATACGATGCTCATCATATCTTCTTCAAAACTGGAGGTAACCAAATCGAGTAGATAACCATGCCTTTTGATGGACTGATGGTGATCAGGGACCTTTGAGACTAACTCCTTGAGCTTGAAAGGTACCCCTACAAAGTTGATTCAGATAGTATTCTTGCGAGTGGAAGCCATAACCCTACAACAAAGAGCAAAGATAAATTCCTTGGTGCTTGAAATGGTTAGTGAAATGTTATGATGATATGATGTCATGATGTCATGTTTAAATAAATAGAAAACAAAAACAAGTCACACAATATCCTTAGGTTTAAAGGCTTGCATGAGGTCCATAAGTGCATACCTTTTACTAAAGTTAAGATGGCTCAACCTGTCTTGTAATAGTAATCGGGTTCTAGGAATCTCAAACCCCGAACCTTTCCCAAGGATTTATTTTAGTGCGATAACTGACTTGCCACCAAAACATGCCAAGGGTCCAACCTCATTGAGCGTAGTTTCGAGTGTCAACCAACTTCAGACTGCTCCAAAGCTGGTTACCTCACTACTTTCTAATGGCCAAGATGGGTCAATTAGGGTTATAAAAGTATAGTTAGTGTTGATAACGCCAAACAGAAGCCAAATGTTTTCCTTAACTAGACTTAAGGAACATCAAGACAACTAAAGCATCGCACTAATTGTAGCCATCATTTTGACTATGTCGGTCTACGCCGTATAGTATTGATGAACTACTTACCTAAGGAAACCTGAATCTGGGTGCAGGATCTCCACAAGTGTAACAACCCAAGCAAGAAACCCTAAAAATAAATCAGACAAGTCAGACAAATTAAAAGCAAGTAAAGTTTTATAACCCTAAGGTAACCCCTCTTTAAATATCCTCTTCCCCGGTAGAGTCTCTAGTTCTGTAATACGATGGGTGAACTGCCTTAGTTGTTTTGCTATTTATTGCAAATGTTGCGGTTAGCAAGAGTCGCCACCGACTTTTCTTTTATCCAATAAGGAAAGGTGAAAAGAATAGGAAAAACCTTTGATAGATATTGATTTTGGGGGGTAAGTTATGAAAAGGAAAGGTGTTAGCACCCTTTTCATCCATAGTTATCTACGGGCTCTTAATTGCTTAGCTCACTTTTGAAAACTTGGTTTTGTGTGTGATTTGTTTGAAACAATTTTGACTTTAACTTTGTAATGATTCTTGTATCAGTCCTAAAGAACTATTTAGGGATAGTTTTATCCATACTGTAATGCCTGTTTTATTTAATTGTTTATTTATTTAATTATTTACTTAATTTAATATTTTCATATATTTTCCAGAATATTTGGAAATAGTGTAGAAATACCAATTTAGGTTATTATGTGATTGTGGGATAATTAATTAAAATAAGTTGTATGAATAAAATAAGTAGTAGGAATAATAATTTTAGTAAGAATATTAATAATAGAGTATTATTTTTAAAAGGAATAGAATAAGAAGAGAAAATAGGTTATTTTTATGAGTAGTAGAGAAAAGAGGGGTTTTGGAGAGAAAAAGAGAACGCAAGAGAAGAGAAGAAGGAAGAACTTGAGTTAGGGCAAACCACCACCTCCAAGCAATTTAATTATAGATGTTGCTAATACCTTGGAATGGTTTATTTTGGGTGGTATGGGTGTTGGGTACCAAAACCTTAGAGGAAGTGTTGAGGGGAAGAGGCTGGCAGCACCAAAAACCCAACCTGTCACGCTCAGTTCGCGGCGCAAACGGGTTGGCGTGGTGCAAAATGAACCTTGCTAAAGTCGCGACGCGAACAGAGGTTCGCGCGTACAGAGCTATTTCTGTCATATTTTTCTAATTTTGAGTTCTACCCAATTCTAGACACTATGGCTAGGGTACTTCAAGCAGGATTTTATGAGTACCATAACACTAGTAATAAGTAAGGAATGGTATAGGAATCAATTAGAAATAGTTCTGAATTAACATGTTGGTAAATGTGAGTGGTTAAGCCGATTAATCGAAGTTGGGAGAATTGAGTAAATGGCTCGTATATGCTAGTGAGTTATTGTAGCATTTTTGTTTTGCCAAATCCATATTGAATGTAAGGAATTGTTGTTGTTGAACGTTGTTGGCGTTGAAAGTTGTTGTTGTTGGAAAATCATTGTTGTTGAATGTTGTTGTTGTTGAAGGCTTGATGGCCAATGTTGATGGTTGCTTTGTCATTTCACGTTGTTGGTTTTGGTTGTTGTTGTTGTATGCCATTTACGATCATTGCATACATACATTAAATACTATGTTGGCCTATATTGGCAAAAAAAACGTTGGTCGTTGGGGGCAAAGTTGATTACGTTGAAGGATTTTTCCTTGATGCCTCAGAATTACTGGAAATTGATTACGTTGGGAGTTTTAGTCCAATGGTACCACATATATTTGCATTCATTGAGTTGCATATCATATCACATAATGATGTTATTTTGCGATTGAATTGTGTGTGTTATGGATTGGTTGCGAGATTGCAAAACAGTGATTTTATATAATTCTAACTATATATTATTTATCATGATCTCAATTATATAGTTTGATATCTCACCCATTCTTTTGTTTCGTCGTTGCCTTTATATTGGTATCATGTAGGTAACCAAGAGGAGTAGCCGTTTCCGTTTTTAGTCCAAGTCCAGTGTCATTGCTCTGATACGTAGCACTCGGGGGGAATGAACACTTGTCATATTTTGTTGTTTGATTGTTGGAGTTTGTGTTGTTAATTTCAGGATTTTATTATGTTGATGTTACTAAGACTCAAAAGATGCGATGCTTTGTATGCAAAACTATTATGACTCCGCTGCATGATTAATGAAGTCGTTTATGTTTGAAGACTAATAATTATGCGTTGTGTTAGTTTCTGCCTTTTTAAAGTGTTATGTATCTGTTTGAATAAAAATGACATGTTTATGTGTTTAAGTTGAAAATGTGACATCCTAATTATGTTGGAAATTTTTATACTGATTTTACCGAATAATTGCTTGGGATAGAATTAGGGTGTTACATTAGTGGTATCATAGCAGGTCCGTCTGTGCGGTCAATTTGTTGAGTCTTTAACATTCGAGTATTGTTATTTTGTACTAATTTTGTTTGTCTTGTATTGATAAGTCGAGATGGATGGAAGGAAGGATGCTGCAATTGCTGTTGCATTGCAAGCGATGGCTCAGGCTATGTAGAACCAACCGAATATTGACGAGAATGCTGGGTCTCGTAGTTTGGCGACTTTCCAAAGAGAGAATCTGTCGGTGTTCAAGGGTAGGCATGATCCTCATGGTGCGCTTTATTGGTTGAAGGAGATCGAGAGAATCTTTCGTGTGATGGATTGCACTCTAGCACAGAAGGTTTGTTATGGGACTCATATGCTAGCATTCGAGGCTGATGACCGGTGGCTAGAGACATGTCCGAGATTGGAGGTTATAGGTGAGGAAATCACTTGGGATGTGTTCCATAGGGAATTATTGAGGAAGTACCATCCTGAAGATGTTCGGGGTAAGAAAGAGATCGAGTTCCTTGAGTTGAAGCATGGGAACAAGTCTGTGACTGATTATGCTGCGAAGTTCATTGAGTTGGCAAAGTTCTATCCGCATTTTCATGGAGAAGGTGTTGAATTTTCTAAGTGCATCAAGTTTGAGAATACGTTGCGCTTGGAAATCAAGAAGGTTGTTGGCTATCCGAAGATTCGTGTCTTTTTAGATTTGATTGATAGTTGTAGAATCTTTGAGGAGGATAGTAATGCTCATCACAAGATTCTTAGTGACAAGAGAGGCGAGAATCAATCGAATCGTGGCAAGCCTTATGATGCGGGAAAAGGTAAACAGAGAGTTGCTCCAGGTCAGAGGTCTAGTGGGGGAGATGCTCATGCTAGAATTATGTGCTACAAGTGTGGGCAACCTGGTCACAAGAGTTATGCTTGTAATGTTGATGTGAAGAGATGTTTTTGTTGTGGTAAGTTTGGACATGCAATTTTTGATTGCCAACATAAGAGTATGGTCTGTTTTAACTCTGGCGAGGAAGGACACCTTAGTAGTCAGTGTCAAAAATCAAAGAAGGGGAAGTCTAGTGGAAAAGCGTTTGCTTTGGCTGGGAATTCGACAGCTAATAAGGACAAACTCATTAGAGGTACATGTTTCATTAATAGTACGCCTTTAATTACTATTATTGATACAAGTGCTACTCATTGTTTTATTGCTGCTGACTGTCTCGAAAGATTGGGTCTTATGTTGTTTTCTATGAATGGAGAAATGGACGTCGAAATTCTGGCTATGGGATCGATGACTACTTCTCTTGTATGCTTGAATTGCCCTTTTTCGATCTTCGGCAAAGACTTTGCTGTTGATTTGATTTGTTTACCGTTAAGCGGACTAGATGTGATCTTGGGTATGAAATGGTTAGAGCATAACTATGTTCATATCAATTGTTATAACAAGTCTTTGAGGTTTTCTATTCTGGAAGAGGAAGGATCTGGTTTGTTGATTGGTAAATAGTTGAAGCGATTGATGCAAGATGAAGCACATATGTTCTCGTTGATGGCGACATTGTTTGTCTAGAATCAAGTTAGATTGGATGAGTTGCAGGTGCTGCGAGAATTTCTTGAAGTGTTTCCTGATGAAATTCCTGATGTACCTCCTGAAAGAGAAGTTGAATTTGTGATTGATCTTGTACCTGGTACCAGACCTGTTTTTATGGCACCGTATAGGATGTCCGCATCTTAGTTGTCTGAATTAAAGAAGCAATTAGAAAAGTTGCTTGAGAAAAAGTTTATAAGACCAAGTGTATCGCCATGGAGAGCGCCTGTGTTGTTAGTAAAGAAGATGGGAGTATAAGGATTTGTGTTGATTATCGACAATTGAATAAAGTGACGATTAAGAACAAGTATCTACTTCCAAGACTTGATGACTTGATGGATGAATTGGTGGGTGCTAGTGTGTTTTCTAAGATTGATTTGAGATCCAGATATCACCAGATTAGAATGAAGTAAGATGATATGCAGAAAACCGCATTCAGGACTCAGTATGGACACTACGAGTATTTAGTGATGCCTTTTGGTGTTACTAATGCGCCAAGAGTATTCATGGAGTACATGAACCGTATTTTTCATACTTACTTGGACCGATTTGTGGTGGTATTTATTGATGACATTATGATTTACTCTAAATCGGAAGAAGAACATGCAGAACACCTAAGAGTCGTGTTGCAAGTTTTGAAAGAGAAGGAGTTGTATGCGAAGTTGTCCAAGTGTGAATTTTGGTTGAAAGAAGTTAGTTTTCTTGGCCATGTCATTTCTGGTAGTGGCATTACCGTGGATCCTTCTAAAGTTGATGTTGTGTTGCAATGGGAAACTCCAAAGTCGGTTACTGATATTAGAAGCTTCTTGGGATTAGCCAGTTATTATAGATGGTTTATCGAAGGGTTATCTATGTTGGCACTTCCGTTGACTAAGTTGACCTGCAAAGGAAAAGCCTTTGTGTGGGATGTTCGATGTGAAGAAAGTTTCAATGAGTTGAAGAAGAGGTTGACGTCGGCTGTAGTGTTGACTTTACCTAATCCAAGAAAGCCTTTTGTTGTGTACTATGATGCTTGTTTGATGGGGTTAGGTGGTGTGCTTATGCAGAATCGCAAAGTGGTTGCTTACGTGTCTAGGAAATTGAGGACTCATGAAAAGAATTATCCTGCGCATGATCTTAAATTGGCTGCAGTGGTCTTTGTGTTGAAAATCTGGAGGCATTATCTTTATGGTTCTAGATTTGAAGTGTTTAGTGACCATAAGAGTTTGAAGTACCTTTTTGATCAAAAAGAGTTGAATATGAGGCAACGAAGATGGTTAGAGGTGTTGAAGGATTATGATTTCAGTTTGAATTATCATTCCGGAAAAGCTAATGTTGTAGCCGATGCTTTAAGCCGAAATACTTTGTATATGTCTCCCATGATGGTTAAGGAGTTGGAGTTGATTGAGCAATTTTGAGATTTGAGTTTGGTTTGTGAAGTGACACTGCATAGTGTTATGTTGGGAACGTTAAAGATTATCAACGACTTTCTTGACAATATCAAAGAGGCTCAAAATCGAGATGTGAAGTTGGTGGATTTGATGGTAGGAACTGATCGACCTAAGAATGATGATTTCAAGTTGGATGTGCAAGGCGTGTTGAGATTCCAAGATCGTATTTGTATTCCCGATGATGAAGTGATTAAGAAAGTGATTCTTGAAGAGAGTCATAGAAGTAATTTGAGTATTCATCCATGAGTTACGAAATTGTATCAAGATTTGAAGGGTTTGTTTTGGTGGCATGGTATGAAATGTGATGTGGCACGGTTTGTGTATGCTTGTTTGACTTTCTAGAAGTCAAAGATTGAGCATCAGAAGCCCGCAGGGTTGATGCAACCGTTGGATGTTCCGAAATGGAAATGGGATAACATTTTGATGGACTTTATAACGGGTTTACCTAGTACCTTGAGAGGACATGATTCGATTTGGGTTATTGTTGATAGGCTTACAAAGTCGGCACACTTTATACCTATTAACATTACTTATCCGATTGTGAAGTTGGCTGAGATTTATGTCAGGGTGATTGTGAAGTTGCATGGTGTTCCTTTGTGTATTGTGTCGGATAGAGATCCGAAGTTTACTTCTGATTTTTGTAAGTGTTTGAAAGAGGTGTTGGGATCTAAGTTGAGGTTGAGTTCTACGTATCATTCATAAACAAATGGTCATACCGAGAGGACTATTTTGTCATTGGAGGACTTGTTGAGGGCATGTGTACTTGAGCAGGGAGGTTCGTGGGATACTTATCTTCTGTTGATTGAGTTCACTTACAATAATAGTTACCATTCTAGTATTGGGATGGCACCTTTTGAGGCGTTGTATGGTCGGAGGTGTAGGACTCTGTTGTGTTGGGATGAATCGGGTGAAAGTGTGGTACTTGGACCCGAGATTGTTAGAGAGACTGTTGAGAAAGTGAAGTTTATTTGAGAGAAGATGAAAGCTTCTCAAAGTCGACAAAAAATTTACCATGACAAGAGAAGGAAAGATTTGGAATTTCAAGCTGGGGATCATATATTTTTGAGAGTCACGCCTGTGACTAGTGTTGGGCGAGCTCTGAAGTCTAAAAAGCTCACTCCTCGATTTATTGGTCCGTATCAGATATCAGATCGTGTTGGGAAAGTTGCTTACCGTGTGGCGTTACCGCCAAATCTTGCTAATTTGCACGATGTGTTTCATGTATCACAACTCCGAAAGTATGTTCCCGATTCGTTTCTTGTGATTTAGATGGAAGATGTGCAAGTGCATGATAATCTCACGATAAAGACGACACTAGTGAGAATTGCGGATCGCGAAATGAAGACTCTTAGAGGGGAAGAGATTGTGTTAGTGAAGGTTGTCTAGTTGGGAGATGCTTGAGAGAGCATGACGTGGGAGTTGGAGAGCAAGATGCACGACTCCTATCCCGAATTGTTTGAACTAAGTAAATTTTCGAGGACGAAAATATTCTAAGTGGGAAGAGTTGTAACACCTGTTTTATTTAACTGTTTAATTGTTTACTTAATTTAATGTTTTTGTATATTTTTCCGAATATTTTTCCGAATATTTTGAAATAGTATAGAAATACCAATTTAGGTTATTATATGATTGTGTGATAATTAATTAAAATAAGTTGTGTGAATAAAATAAGTAGTAGGAACAATGTTAGTTAAAATATTAATAATAGAGTATTATTTTTAAAAGCAATAGAATAAGAAGAGAGAATAGGTTACTTTTATTAGTAGAGAAAAGAGGGGTTTTGGAGAGAAAAAGAGAAAGGACGAGAAGAGAAGAAGGAAGAACTTGAGCTAGGGAAAACCACCACCTCCAAGAAATTTAATCTCTGATTCACAAGCTAAGGGCGGAGTTCTTGCTATCTAATTGAGAATATGATGAATGATAGGTAGTGGGGTTTGTAAAGTTGCTTGGTTTGTGTTTGTTGTTGATTGTTGAGAAATCCAAATTGAAACTTGTTAAATGTTGGGTTAATTTTTGTTTTCGTTGATTATACATGTTTCTAATACCCTGGAATGGTTTATATTGGGTGTTATGGGTGTTGGGTACCAAAACCATGGAGGGATTTTCAAGGGGAAGAGGATGGCAGCACCAAAAACCCAACCTATCACGCTCAGTTCGCGGCGCCAACGGGTTGGCGCGGCGTGACTTGAACCTTGCTAAAGTCGCGACGCCCAAGGAGGTTTGCGGCGCGTACTGAGCTGTTTTGGTCATATTCTTATGATTTTGATTTCTGCCCAATTCTAGACACTATGGCTAGGGGACTTCAAGTAGGCTTTTTTGACATAATGATGTTATTTTGTGATTGAATTGTGTGTGTTGTGGATTGGTTGCGAGATTACAAAATAGTGATTTTATATAATTCTAACTATATATTATTTATCACAATCTCAATTATATAGTTTGATATCTAACCCTTTATTTTGTTTCACTGTTGCCTTTATATTGGTAACGTGCAGGTAACCAAGAGGAGTACCTGTTACCGTTTTTAGTCCAAGTCCAATGTCATTGCTCTGATGCGTAGCACTCGGGTGGAATGAACACTTGCCGTATTTTGTTGTTTGCTTGTTGGAGTTTATGTTGTTAATTTGAGGATGTTATTATGTTGATGTTGCTAAGACTCAAAAGATGTTATGCTTTGTATGCAAAACTATTATGACTCCACTGCATGATTAATGAAGTCGTTTATGTTTGAAGACTAATAATTATGTGTTGTGTTAGTTTTTGCCTTTTTAAAGTGTTATGTATCGGTTTAAATAAAAATGACATGTTTATGTGTTTAAGTTGAAAATGTGACATCCTGATTATGTTGGAAAATTTTATACTATCATTTCATCGAATAACTGCTTAGGGTAGAATTGGAGTGTTACACCTAACGTTAGTTTGTCGGTAGCCCCATCTATTGCGAGCAAGCAATTAAGAACTATTTACCCACTCAAAGGTCATTTGTTATTCTTTTCCTTCTCCATTAGGGATAATGCTATCCCTACCATTAGTTGGTCGTTAGCCCCATCCATTGGATGTGAAGGGACATGCGTAGGGTCATTGTATGGTCATTGAAGGCAATCTATAAGGATACCTTAGTAATTGTATCGTAGGGGCTATCATCATTTATTCGTAGGCAACAATCGAGGGACAAGATCATGTATTCGTAGGCAATAATCGAGGGACGTCGAGGGACTTTGATCTTTATGATGATGTTAACCGATGGTCTTTGCTAATGGTATCCCTACGTTATAGGGACATGACCGTTTATTCGTAAGGCAACAGAGAGAGGTTAGCCTAGAGGTGCAAGTGTGCATCAGTATTCAATTCAGTTATTTATCTTGAATTAGGGTTTTCTAAGATTTATTTTAGTCTCTCCATACAAGCCCTAATTACTAATAGTTACATCCCATGAGCAGTTACATATTTAGGAAAAAATGTGAGGAAAGATAAATATACGCTATTACAAAATAATTGTGCGACCTATACACCCGTTTCTAGAATTTAAAGATAAAATTGTAATCAGAAAAATACTCAAATAAATGTGAAAATGTCGTAATATCTTAAGCATTAAATAAATATTTTTATTTTCATTTTTTATGATTGATTTTAATAGAAAAGAAATAAATTTAAATTAATTACAAATTAATTATGACAATAGCATTAAGTTTATTTAAAATAAAAAATAATTTTATGTCAAAAATTAAATAAATAATTAATCAACCTAAAAGTAAAATAAAACTATTTTTTATGCTTTTCTAAAATACTAAATTAAATTTTGAAAAGAAATTAAAAAAAGGAAATTATAAAAGAAAATAGAAAAAAGAAAAAAAAACAAATGGTAAAAAATTAGGAATGGGGCTGCCACTTGGGTGGCGATAGATCCACTAATTTACTCGCTATATATATATATATATATATATATATATATATATATATATATATATGCCACACATGGTCCAAAGTTAGAGAGAAGGACCCCTGTATTTCAAAACCTGCAAAATAGCCAAAATTAATCAAAAAGTAGGACCCTACCCCCTAATTCGACCCCTGTGAATCCAATGGTGGTATTAGTTTTCAGTGAAATGACGTGTACAGGGAGATTCAATGCTTCCCGTTCATGATTCCCTAACAATGGAATCGATCAATTCCTACATCAATATAAGCAAGTGGAATCAGTTAACAATGCATGAATTGTGAATTTGAATTTAGAAATTGTTACCCAACAGGTGCAACTTGAAGCAGACGTTCTGGTATGCTTTGAGATTGCGTAAGGATTGGTACGAACTCTTGGGAACTTCAGGAAGCTAGAGTGATGCTTGATACTTCTTGAGAATAGCTGGAGACAAAGGTTTGCTCGTTCCCTAGTTTCTTGAAAATTTGGAAATTTTTTTAGGGTTTGTGAGAGACAGCATTTGTGTCCTTGGCTTGTGATGTTGTTGTGTACTTATAGGACAATGTTTTAGATCAATAAATATGAATCAAATCTTTGGCCTTGAGTGTGAAAATATTTGATTAACAATTTGTCTTAAAACTTTATTTTTTTGCTCAATCATGCACCAATATCCTTCAAGCGTTTTTTCCATCTATGTATGGATTGTTTGGACCTTAAGCAACTCAAATTTTAAGCTTTACACGCCAAATTTGCACCAATCATATCTTGCTCAATTCTTAATATATGAGGATAATCTTGGACTTTTTAGAAAGCTTATGATGTACTCTAAAACATCTATTTGATATTTTTCCATTTGAAGTTTCCAAGTTCATGTTAACTTCTTTGAGAAAAGTTGACTTTTGAAAGGACCTATAATGTCTTGGCCCATATCTCTCAAATGAAGCATTTTCGGACATGAGCTAAGAGAGGCAAAGTTGTAGAGATTAAATTTACTTCAAGATAGGCTTTTGTTGAAGAATTTTTGCTGAAGTATGTGAAAGTTGTGCTTGGTCAAAGTTCAGTTGACTTCTCCTAAGAGAAAGGTTAAAACCCTAATTTAACAACTTTTGAGTTTTTGAGCATTTTTTGATGAATCATGATCAACCCTTGATCAAATGATGAATATGACCTCAAAATCTTGATGTTGACAAAAAATCTTGTAGTTTGACTGTATGTTGACCACAATTGACTTTTGGTCAAATACAACTAATTTTCAACTATATGTGCAATTGACTGAGCAAACTTGTGATACAAGGCTTGAATCTTGACATGTAGGTACCTTGAGACATATGGGGAAGCATGAAGTCCACTTGAGGCCTTCTAAGTCTTAATAATCTTGGGAGAAGTAAAACCCTAGTTATAGGTCAATTTCTTAGGAGAGAGGTTAACTCTTGAGTAACCTTGACCACGAGGATGTATCCTGAATCAATTAATTTCAAAAATGGGAGGGAAAATTTTGGGGTTCAACATATAGCTATAAGAATATGTACAAAATAGATAGTGGAGATGAGAAAAGAAGTATTTTTTTTACACTTTTTTATCTAATAGAACTTCCAATAATTTCTAGGTCTACATACCAACAATGTGCAATGTTGAAACCAAAGCCCATGTAGTTCGGGTAAAAAAGACCAAAATATGTGTGTTGGTTGGTTTTAAGAAGAATAAACATCTCGTCATATCTGATTGGTAAACATACCTACTATCCACAATTATGAGAAATGAGCATTTCATCATCTCAAAGTGGAGGATAGAGCTTGTATTTTCATCAACAAGCATCACTCAACACCAAGTGGAAAATATCTCACTTCACTACATATTGTAGAAGTATAGTAGATCGCATCACTATAAGAATCGAAAAGAGTCTAATCTTTGGAGGAAATAGTTTTAAAGGAGAAAATTCAAAATGGCTCTAAAGGTTTTAATGAGGTTAATTTACTTTTAGTCTTAAGAAAAGATGTCAAAGTATTATTAAATTGGTTAAGGGTTTATTAAGAAAAAATATGTTTAAAAATGTATGGACCTAAGTTCAAGTTTAATATGAAAGCGGTTCAAGTTAGAAAACAAGAAGCTTTTGAAAAGAGGCAGAAGATTTTGAAAATTAAAGAAGATTGGAGGAGGTGAAGGGACTATTTTATGTACATAAAAAGTAAAAGGTAAAGGTAAAAGAATGATTTAACTGAATAGGAAACCATTACTTGACATCAAGAAGCTAATACAACATTCCCATCCTTTGGATTCACAAACAATCCAACAAGTAACTAGACAAAAATACCAAGTATCAGATAAACCAATGCCTCAGATGAACTTAGAGTTTAGAGGAGATCCCACTCATAGACGGGTATAAACAGAATAACCTATACAAAAAGAAGTAAACAACCCAATGCCTTAGAGTAAACCCCAAGGACTGCAGAAAAAATAACAACATAGTCACAAAGTCTCCGAGCTAAGGTCAAGGTCTTAATCCAAAGTTCATAATCCAATCACCGAGCATAGGGAAAGAAACGAAGTTCAAGTCAACAGTGATTATGTTTTGAATCCTTTATTAATATTCAAACAAGAAACAAAATAAAAGGTCCAAGTGGACAAAAGGAAAATAGCAGAAACATAAACATGATAATGGATGCTAAAATTAAAGTAAAGCGATAAAAAACATAAAACTAAAGTTGGAAATTAAATGGTAGTAATTAGTGATTATTTGTTAGTTGGCTTATAAGAAGGATCCATGATGATTTGAATGTCGAGCCTAACTCAAAGGTTATGAGGACTCATCAGATGATTGACAGAATCAAAACCTCTACACGATGAATCGACAATTTTATTGGCTATAGCTCAAAATTTAATCATCCTTGGGCTTGCAAGTTCAAGTCTTGGGCCACGAAGAATCAATCATACAAAGAAAGAGAAAAAACTCATATTGTTCACGGTGATTTGAGCCTTGAGCCTACGTCAAAGGTTATGAGGACTCGTCAGAAGATTGATAGAATCAAAACCTCTACACGATGAGTCGACAATTTTATCGGCCATAGATAAACATTTAATCATACCTGGACAATTTCGAGCATAAAAGCTTGGGCGACGAAGAACCATTTCTTCCTATCTGAGGGACAAAATGTAGAGCTATGTTAAGCAATAGCCAAGTAACTTATATAGAAGTTACCCTACAATGATGCCGGTGAATAGCGATCTATGTACCGTGTATGTAAGAGAAATGATATGTAAATAATCCTCCAAAAACATATAACATAAGTCAAAGTCTAGAATGGGATAAGATGAATAGGGAGGGGAACAAATCAAAATCAAAGTCTAGCATAGGTCTGACTTCATCAAAATCAATCAACCATCTTGGTTGATTTGGCCTTGAGACCTATCACACTCAAGTTCCACTGATGTTGATGAAATTTATGTCCCAAAATGAATCCATACATCACCAAGTTAGAAACAAACATTAAATAATTAAATAAAATAAAAAAGAAATAAACGATTAATTTTAAAATTGATTGTTTAATTGGATTTTTATTGATGAAATACATAGTGGTATCCATACTTCAAATTAAAAATCCAAGAAAATTATCCAAAGTCAAACAAAGGTTAAAAAGTGTTGACAAAAATTTAAAAATATTTTTGAGACCTAAAACTATTTTTAAAAATAAAATAAAATAGAAAAATAAACCAAAATTGGCAAAAAAATAGTAAAATCAGAAATAAAAATAAAATTAGGTGACCAATATTTGTCAAGAGATCATTAGATCCTTCCAAATTTCTTTCAAAATTTAAAATTAACAAAAAGTGAAATTCTGGTACCACATATGAGATGTCGAATGTAATGTCATGAAACTGATATCTGTTTTAAACACAACTTACAGTACATAATTGTAAAGTGTAGAAAATAATAAAAACACAGTTGTTAACCCAATTCGGTTCCAACCAACCTACGTCTAGGGGCTTCCAAGCCAGGGATGAAGTTCACTATCAGCACTATTAATTCAGAACTAAACCTCCCTATTTACACTCCTTACTTCATATGCCCATTGCTGATTTGATTCACAGTGATAGTCTTACATATTTGGTCATCAGTGACCTCAAGCACACATTCTTCCTTCTCACTTCTTCCAAGATATTTATCGATGATGGCAGGTGAGAATTCAACACATTTTCCTCTAACAAATACCTTATGAAACTCTTTGCTTCTCTTGTCATCATAGTATTCTAGGATGTTAACTATGAATTCCTTGACTAGGATTTTATAGCACTTGTTTGTCAATGTTTTCATTAAACGAGCATCAGACATTTGGTTGCCAAATAGATTGTCTACATCTACAACTGCCTCAACAACATTCTTCTCGGTCTTTTTTCTAGTTGAATCAACCTGTTTATCTTGAGGGGCTCTTTTCAAGGATGATGTTCCAACATCACTAGTGACTTCATCAAGAACAGTTTCTGTTTCAAGATTTTCTTTAGGGGTCTCTTCTTCCCTAATGGATGGTTCAGTAGGATCTTTTGGAGAAACCTCACCACGCATTTGGGCAAGAGGGATGGTGATTCCTTTAACAGGTAAGCCCACACTTAGGGTCTTAGCAACTAACCTCCTTATGACCCTGGAATAGATGTTTCTCTTGGTCGTCTTGCATGGCAGGTGCGGAGCTTTTTAGGTCTTGCATCCGTGCATGGAATCATTGAAGGAGGAACAATGTCTAGGGCTTCTTCAGTTGATATATTTTCATTGATGTGCCTTGGTCCTGATGTAGAATGTTGAGACATCTTGATGGTGGAGTGCTGAATTGGGTAGAAGCCAATTATCTTTAGGTCCGGATTACACATGCACCTATCTTTGCAGAATTCAACATTTATTTTATGCTCTCTCTTGTTGTGACCCAGTTAAGGTTTGGCACAACATATTCCTTTCTCCAATGAGGCTCATTGGAATTTAAAGTGCACACTCATATTTTGATACAACTATAGGGATCTAGAGCGTAAATTTTTGAGTCCTTTTTGGTATTCAATCACCTCGCATCTTGTCGCTCGAGAGGCAGACGCCAACCTTGCTCCCAAGTTCATGGATGATTGAATAAGGGCAGCTGTTGTACCACAAAATTTACCCTCTTCTTTCTCGTATTTCTGGCTTATAACTCGATTGCATAAACATACATGTAGTTGCACATATAGAATTGATCATGGAGTTATCAGGTTCAAGGTATCCCAAGTATGAAAGAAATAGTGTGTTTAAGCTATCTTAGATCATTTTGAGCCAAGAATCGTTGTTTCTCGGTTTGTACGGCTATTTGCAAGATTTTCTGATCAAGAATCTATTTTGGTTTGTTTCCATAAGCTCTGGAATCATATCAATATTTCCTCCAGTTTATCTGTTCAGATCGGAGGCCGTTTCGTCAAAAAAAAAGAATTTATTCGCTTATTTCTCAATAAAACAAATTTTGGATTTTCAGTGAATTTTGGACACTCCAGAAGGCATATCTCTCAGCTCGTCGGGTATTTTCTAATGATTTTTTACTGGAAAATTCCTCTCATTATTATGTACAACTTTCATTTGAAGGCCAGGAGCAGATCATGTGAGGAAGGTCCCCAAAAAATTCGATTCTCAAGAGGATTAAACTGAATTTTAGTGTTGAACCGTGCGTTCTGCCCACTAAATAGTTTGTATCTCCTAGCTGGAAACTTGAAACTGGGAGGGGGAGATTTCTAAAATTCCGTATCGAGGCCATCTACAACTTTCAATTACAATTTGGGAGTTGATTCCCCACCGTTTAAGACCAAAATTTTATTCTTCGGACGCAAGTTTGAGCTGAACCGAGATATTTTCATCAGATACGCGAACTTCCAAAAATCATATCTCGCTCAATTTTTATCGAAAAAAGGTGGGACCAGTGCCAAAAGTTCCCAAGTTTCATTATCTTCGATTATCTCAGAAACACTCATTATTAAATTTTTATCTGAAGCCCCTCGTTCGAGGCATTTTCTCTGAAGAGCGCAAATAAAATTCTGCATGTGTCAGTCATCTGAAAACTGTGCTGAAACTTTAAAAATTCGTATCATCTTGACTATTCATCCGATTGAGTTGAAATTTTAATTCTCGCAAGCAAAATCACATTCCAGACACTTTTAGTTTAGAGTCCGACTTTAAATTCTCGACGTATCGGCCTGTTTTGAACTAATTACGAAAATTATCTAGATAATCATGATTTGGGCTTGATTATGGATCCAAGACACTCTTAGGCCCAATTCCCCATACTATATATTGACTTTTTCCTTCACAAATCATAACAACAATTTCATTTTCTCACTTTTCACTCAAAATATCAAAAACTCTCTCTCTCTCTATATCTCATATTCTCTCAACTTTCTCTCAAATTCACAAAAACAAAATCAAACAAAACTTTCCCTCCAAGCTATTCGCAAATGGACTCAGCCTCGCCTCCGCCCTATAGCCACCGTGCACCACCGTTTTGGCCGCCCTTCCACCAGTTTTCCCGTGCTCCATCTCCCAACGACGTCTCCCTTCGCCCGACGAAGCTAGCTTTCCAACACGCTCACCCGGCGACTTGTTCCTCCGCCTGGCGAAACAAGTCAGAATTTGTCCCTTTTCTTACTCTCGTTGCCTGGTGACTTGTTCCCCTCGCCCAGCGAAACAAGTCAGAAGCTAGCGCTTCTCTCACACTCGTTCTTCCACCCTGCGACGCCTACACCTCCGCCCGGTGACCGCGCTTAACAAGTTCTCCCTCTACGCTTGGTCTTCACTCCGATCGGCCGATTTTCTTCTTCTCTCTCACTGGTGCTCATCTTCTCTCTTCTCTCTTGTTTGGATCAACCTAAGGAAGCTTTTCCTTCATTGATTTGCATCAATTTCCTTCAAGATTCAAGTTGATTTCATCTGATTTCTTCTCCGATTTTGATTATTATCATCCGAATGAAGATTGATTTGGTATTTTCTTGGGGAATTACAAGGCTTTCCTCACCAATTCCATCAAGACTTATTATCATCCGAATGAAGATTGATTTGGTATTTTCTTGGAGAATTACAAGGTTTTCTCACCAATTCCATCAAGACTTCAAGTGCAAGTACCTTTGATCGGAATATGTATACACATGTTCCATGGCTTGTGCGCATTTGCGTACATTCTATAGTCTGCTTGCATGGTTTCTCTTGCAGGTGTTATTACTTCGGAAACGTACGAACGCGTATTTCACTTGTTTTAATTCCTTGAGCTCTTCTCACTGGTTTACTCTTATTGCGTGGTTGCAGTACTTGAAGTTTTTCGGAGTATTTCTTTAGCTCGCAGTGCTCTTCAGATTTTATATCCGTTTTGTAGTCTCCACACCATTTATTGCATTCTCTTACAACTTACCTATATATCATGAGAAGTGGGGCTTTACATCTTTCTTTTTCCATGAGAAGTAAGAATAAAGATGTATGATGGGGCTTATGTAGTTGGAGCATGTTCAGGAACCCCTATGGTTTATTTAAAGACCCGTTTAGGGCGCTTCTGTTTACTAATTGTGTTTGGTTTGTTTAAAGTCCTCTTCTGTGCATAGGGAGGCATTTTTCATTGTGTGTTTACAATTGTGCCTTCATAGGTCAGAAGTGTTTAGGACACCTGACGTAACACCACCAAGCAAAGTCCCGCTTTTTATATTTCCTGCTATCGAGTCATTAATATGATGGGCAAGCGAAAAGGGTTGGTAGTCGTCCCCTGCAGTTCTAGTCTGTGTCTTGCATGGTGCACGCGAACCGTGTTACGATTCCTATCGAGTTGATTACAAAAGTGGCCAGAGTTTCCTATTCTGACTGTCTACTCATTCATGGGGTTCGCGTTTATTGCAGAACTCACATCATTTGCTCCGTAGGCTATGCCTGTAATTGTTTGACATTTGTTTGCGCATTGCATTGCTTGTGTGCTTCTTCCAAATCACTTGATTGACTCATCCCCTTGCATCCCTTGGTTCTACAACCAAGACCGATATAGGATAGCTTTCCTTTAGGGCTGCTCGGTTAGGATAGCCCTCGAGCCTAGACATTAGTATTTACATCATTTGCATGTTGACATAGGTAGATATTCCCTTACATCCTCAACCATAGGTCCAATCTCTACATGACAACATTAGGGCTAGTACTAGTTAGTCTCCCTTTTGTTTTGCTTGTTTCATTTTGCATCCTTGTATGTAATTAAAACTAAAACTTGCTTTCTTTTTCTTTTGAAAACAAAACACTTAATAATGGTTTGAACTCTTTTCTCAAGGTTTTGCAACCAACCAAGACAAACTCTTTCCTCCTACGTGCGCATTTTGTTTTGTGCTTAAAACCTTTTTCATAAGTAAAAAACACAAAACCCACCAAAACAAGTGAGCCGAACTACGGTGCTCTGACTTTCCCACTGCATGAGGGAATATGTAGGCATCTTGTCACGGGGTTCGATCGAGCACAACTTGTAAATATTTCCTTCTTTTCCCCGTGGTTTCTTTATTTTCCTTTTTCTTTTGCATGCATTTGTAGCGTTTGAGCATAGATAGATATAACACACCCTTTAGCTAGAAAATAGAAGTGGATACCGTAGAGTACTATGGGTGTGTGGGGTGCTAATCACTTCCCTTCGCGTAACTAACTCCCTTACCTAGATTCTATCGATCTCTCGGTCGTAGGACCGCGATTTCTCCCCTTCAGGTTTACTCGATGTTTTCTTTTCTCCTTCGCGAGATAAAAGACATTCGATGGCGACTCCTTTGATACACCTCTATTATTTGGAAGTTCAACCGGGTGGTTCCACACTCTCAGTTCATCAAAAGACATGGTTATCTACTCGACTTGGTTACCTCCAGTTTTGAAGAAGATGTGATGAGTGTCGTATTCGAGTTCTTTGATCTGAAACATCACTGCTTTACTTTCCCAGACTATCAGTTGGTACCTACATTGGAAGAGTTCTCTAACATACTTGGGATACCCATTCATGATCAAATACCATTCACCGGTTCAAAAAAAAGTTATGAAGTTCGAAGATATCGCATCAATGTTACATCTAAAGCGATCAAACATTAAATACAATTGGGAAACAAGAAGTGGAGTTAAGGGTTTGCTTGCTAAGTTTCTGATAAAGAAGGCTCGAGAATTCCTAAAGGCTATGAGTTTCCATGCTTTCGAAGACATTGTGGCTTTGCTCATTTATGGTTTGGTGCTATTTTCTAATCCAAATCAATTCATGGACGTAAACCCCATTAAGATTTTCCTCACTCATAATCCCGTGCCTACTTTGCTTGGAGATATTCTACATTCTCTCCATACTCGTACTATGAAAAGACAAGGAACTCACATGTGTTTCATCCCATTATTATCCAGGTGGTTTATTTCGCACCTTCCTCAATCAGTAATGACGAACGAACAAAGGGTTAAGTGGTCTCAAAGGCTGATGTCACTCTCTCATTCATATATCCGTTGGTGTCTCTACTTTCAAAAGGACTTCACTTTCATTGAGCATTGTGGAGAATTTCCTAATGTACCACTCCTTGGCATAAGGAGAGGTATTACTTACAATCCTTCTCTAGCGTTACGACAGTTTGGTTATGCTCGAAGTAGCGGTCCTCATGACATGCTTATCCAAGGCATTGTGTTTGAGTACGACAACGATCTTCATGGTTATCGCCGAAGATTTGTGCACGCTTAGGGCATGATGAAGAAAACTGATACCAAAACCTTAGGGCATAAAAATTCCATTCCTTGGGAACCTTACCTCAAATGGGTGCGAGCTCGCGCTCAAAACCTCATGATGCCATATACTACTATCCTGCCAGTAATTATGGAACCTGTTGCTGTAGGTAACGAACCCTATACCATTCTTCATCCAGACATGCCTACTAATTTTGAAGAATTAAAGATATCCTGGATTAAACTAAAAGAAGAAAGGGATACATTCGAAGCCTAGTGCTATGCAAGCGAGAAAAGAGTATTGGAGTTGACAAAGCTACTTCACAAGGAGCAAGGCATCAACACCTACTTCAACATAAAGAGGAAGCGTCCATGGGAGGCCTAAGCACTAGGAATTTCATTTTATTGTCTGAACTCTTATTTGTACTTACTAAGTCAACTAATAAAAAGTTTGTTCTTGCTTATTTACCAAATTTAAATTCCTAAGGTACTTGAAAACATTGCATTGCATAACATTGCATATCATAGCATAAGATTTCATAACAAGTACTCTAAAGACCGGTTTTCTCATTCTCTCACTGTTTATTTTATTAGAAATGACTCTCGAACAAACTGTCAAAGATCTCCAGGCTTAGAACGCTCAGTTCCAGGAAATGTTCACCAGCCTAGCACAAGGGCAGAAAGATCTGAAGAAGCTCATCACTAGAAAGAAGAAGACTGTTGTCCTCGTCAACCATGGAAGAAAGCACAAAGGTCCAGTCAAGGTAGTCAGACAGCTTGGGTTCTCAAACAAGAGCGGCGAAACTGAAGGAAGCGTCAAAACAATGAAGAAAACCATCATGAGTCTGAAAATGAAGAGGAAGACTATATGAGCGAGTAGTATCCTAACAACGAAAAGTAAAAGAAACTTGAAGACCGCCTGAATGCTGTGGAGAATCTGAAAATGTTAGGGTTGAACTTTGATGATCTTAGTCTGGTTCCCTGAGTGGTAATTCCCCGCAAGTTCAAGGTCCATACCTTTGCTAAATATGATGGCATTTCTTGCCCGAAGCTGCATCTGAAGTCCTATGTTCAGAAGATCCATCCTCATACTGAAGATAGTAAGCTGTTTATACATTTCTTTTAAGATAGTCTGTCCGGAGCATAGTTAGAGTGGTATTATCACCTATTGAATACCCATATTCATACCTAGAATAATTTGGCAGTTGCGTTCTATAAACAGTATCAGTACAATGCTGAATTGGCACCTACCCATATGCAACTGCAGAGCATGTTGTTATACCCCAAAATTTTCCCTCCTACTTCTCAAGACAATCCATCACTCCATACTCAAAGATTCCACAAGGGTTGATCAGACAAACCCTCTTCTAAGCAATCAATCCAAACTAGGGTTTTGCTCCTCTTAAGTCAAGATGGATTTCCAATGACTCAAGTGGTCATCATACCTCATCATATGCCTCAAGGGATCACCATGTCAAATTTCAAGTCTTACAAGTCAAGATTGCTCATCTAATTGCTCAGATGGTTGAAAATTAGTTGTGTTGGACAAAAGTCAATTGTGGTCAACATACCTTCAAACTTCATAATTTTTGGTAAACATCAATATTTTGAAGTAATATTCATTAGTTGATCAAGGGTTGACCATGATTCATCAAGGAAAAATCAAGATTTGATCAAAAGTCAAAGTTTCTAAACTAGGGTTCTTTAGATAAAAGTCAACAGAATTTTGACCAGGCATAACTTTCACATACTTTATCCAAAAATTTTCCACGAAAGCTCATTTTAAAGGGAATTCAATTCTCTACAACTTCATGTCTCACAAGCTTTGGCTAGAAAGGCTTCATCTGAAAGTTATAGATCAAAACATTACAGGTCCTTTTAAAAAGTCAACAAAAAGTCATCTTTTTGCAAAGAAGTTTTCATGAGTATGGAAACTTAAATGAAGATGAAACCAAAAGGGTTGTTTAAAAGACTTCTTGAGATTTCTAAAAAGTCCAACAACACCCAAAAATGTGGAAAATTGAGAAAGATACAAAATGTGCAAGTTGAGCATTTTTGAGGAGGTGCATGAAGGAAAATACCTAGCAAAAGTAAATATTTTCGAAATGGGCCTAAGATTTTATGATCCAAACTTGGTTATAAGATTATCCATGACCTCTATGTTGCATGCCACGCCTCTTTTCCTTTTATTTATTTGATATTAAATTAAATGGCTTAAATTCAAATTTAATTAAATAAAATACAAAGATAATTATTAATGGAAGATGGGCTTGATTTGTGCATGTCTTGAGGACCAAGGAAGCCCAAAAAGAGCTGTCAATTTCGTGCAAGAAGATTAAGGGAAATATTGAGCAAATATGGAAAGATTTCATGCAAATTTCCAATCAAATATTTTTCATTTAAAGGGAATATTTTCTCTTAAAGCCTTAACCTATTTCCACTCCTCTATGTATACTTAACATCTTCACAAGACAAAGAGGACTTTTGGCCAGGTTCTTACACGAAATCCTTTGCTCCACAACAACCCTAAAATTTCTGAAAAATCCAAGAAGTTGGCAAAATAGTGTTTCAATTTGCAGCCACTTTCCAGCCGTTTCATTCGTTCCTTTGTGTTCCTAAAGTTCCCAGGAGTCCATACCAAAACTCATACGAGTTCAAAGCACCCAGAACTGACCTCCTAAGGTTGCTCTGTTTTGGTAATGTGTTGGATTTCAAATCCTTGATTTACACGATATAAAATGTATTCATGCATTCATACATGTTTATTATGTTATTCTGAATCGATTTGATGCATTAGTTTCAAAGTTTGACGCAAGAACAGAAGAACACCATGGCTAGGGCACAAAGCTCTCAAGCTTTCGAATCCATAGTTGTGGGACGCTACAAGCCAAAATAACGTCAGATTCAGATTCAGGGGGTGATTTTATGTTAGTTTGGGTTATTGTCTTTCATTTTTGATTTGATTTTGCAGGTTTTGGATATTTGGATGACCGAAGAAGATGACCGGAGTTTCCCTTACGGTGTCATCTCTAGAAGTTCTAACTTCTAGATCTCTAGAAGAGGCATCTCCAGAATATCCTCCAGGAGCTGGCTTTTGGACATCCCCGGCAGCAGAATCTCTAGAAGCCACAGCTTCCGGACCCTTCCAGTACAGATCCTCCAAAAGCTCCAGCTTCTGGATGTTGCCAGTACCAGATCCTCCAGAAGCTCCAGCTTCTGGACGTCTCCAGCAGTAGATTCTCCAGAAGCCCCAACTTCTGGACCCTTCCAGATGCAGAACCTCTAGAAGCCCCAGCTTCTGGACCCTTCCAGATGCAAAACCTCTAGAAGCCCCAGCTTCTGGACTCTTTAAAATGCAGAAGCTCCAACTTCTGGACACTCTCAGTAGGATCCTTACCAGAAACTCCAATTTCTGGATACCCAAGGCGCGCCACTCACAAAGAGCTTGGCTTTTGTGGCAGCCTCCGTCAGAAGCTCTGATGGAATTTCTTTGCTTATTATTTATTTTTCTGCTATTTTATTTTTCTGATTAATTCAAATAATTAATTAATTAGTAATTAGGTTAAATAATTAGCTTAATTAGGCTTAATTTCACAAATAATTTTCTCCATGCTTTTTTTAATTAATTAACTTAATTATTTTAATTTAGGTTAATAATTTTCATTAAATTCCTTTTAATAATTAAAATCAATTAGAATTAGGATTCTTCTTACTTTAATATTAATCTTCAAAAATACCAAAAATATTAGGATTTAGGTTTTCACTTAGACCATTTTTTTTCTTCTATTATATTTCTTTTGCATTTAAATTCTAGAAATGATGTATGTTTGCAAGGTTGTTTTCATGTAATAGCGTAGATTTATATTTCTGCTTTTACTTTCCGCACCCCCTATTATGTATCTGCCCCAAAGCCATGTAATAGCGTAGGACATTTACTTTCCCGCACTTTACATTCCTGTTATTTACTTTCCGCACCCATTAACTGCTAGTAATTAGGCGTGTATGGCAAGATAAAAATCAATCTAGATCACTGAATACAAGATAAAAATATCAGAATACAACACATATTTCACACTTGCATCCCTTTAGGGTATCCTCTCTCGTTGCCTTATGAAAATGGTCATGTCCCTTGAACGTGGGGGTATCTTAGCACAGTTTCCTACAATACCTCATCATAGTCCCTTCGACTTAAAAGATCATAGTCCCTCGATGACCCTCGATGTTGCCTACGAATACATGATCTAGTCTCTCGATTGTTACCTATGTAAAGTGATGATCGTCCCTACGAATATGCTAAGATATCCCTACATGTTGCCTTCTATGACCATCTGGTGTCCCTACGAATGTCCCTTTTACATCCAACGAATAAGGTTACCTATCAAACAATGGTATGGATAGCCTTATTCTAAAGGAAAGCAAAATAACATGGAAACGACCGTTCTGAGTGGGTAAAAATAAGTCTCTTTTGCTTGCTCAATCAAAACATTTTTCACACCTCACACTTTCAAAATCATCTTTTCAAAACACTTTGTATACTTTCCAGTGTGAATCATTACAAAGTCCTTTTCCGAAACAAAACATTTCCAAACACTTCGTATACATTCCAGCGTGAATCATTACGAAGTCAAAGCGAAATGCCTTTTCAAAAATATTTTCAAACACACACCAAAAGCAATTAAAGTGAGCTAAGAAATTAAGAGTCCGTAGATAACTACAGATGGAAAGGGTGCTAACACCTTCCCTTTTCATAACCACCTCCCTTACTCAGAATCTAACGAAGGTCTTTTCCTGTTCTTTTCGCCTTCCCTTAATTGGATAAAAGAAAATTCGATGGCGACTCTTGCTATCCGCAACATTTGGGATAAAATGCAAAACAAACAAGTCAGTTCTCCCACCGTGTTACACATGTCTATGGGCCGTGACGAGAATTTCAAAAAATACGCCCAGAAATGGAGAGATCTAGTTGGAAGAGTTCAACCACCCTTGTCTAATAGGTAATTAGTTGACATGTTCATAGGAACACTAACAGGCCCATTCTTCAATCAACTGATTGGAAACTCTTCAGCCGGATTTGCCGAGCTGATATTGATAGGAGAACAAACTGAAGCTGGAATCAAAAGCGGAAAAATACAAGTCGAAACATCTTCAAATGTTTCGAAGAGATATTTTGGTGGAAAGAAAGAAGCCAGTACGTTGTATGGTCAAAAGAGCCGTGACAAAACTGACCGCAATCAATCTTTGGGGGCAGTCCTGATCTCCAATCCCACACCAGTGCAACCTCAACAAGACAACGCGTGTAGGCATAACGCGCCACGAAGGCAGTTCACAAAGATCAACATGCCATTATCTCAAGCACTACAACACATGTTGAAAGTAGAGCTGATTACTTTGAGGGATCCTCCTCAACATGTCAACACTTCCTCTTTGAAATACAAGCCTAATGCAAGGTGTGCATACCACTCCAATAGCCCAGGGCACGACACCAACAACTGTTGGGCCCCGAAGAACAAAGTTCAAGACATGATTGAATCCCGGGAAATTGAACTCGACCCTCCTGTCGAAACTCCGAATGTGATCAACGCACCAATGCTTGACCATGGTAAAAGTGCCAACGCCATTGACAATGAATCCTATGTTTTTGATGTGAATAAGCTGACCATTCCTCTGATGATTGTCAAGAAAGATTTGTTGCAAGCCGGCTTATTTCCAGGATGTCCTGACGACTGCCGTTGGTGTGCATCTGAATCATACGAATGTGCTTGGTTGAAGAGACGTGTTCAACGCATGATGGACAACCGAGAAGTGTTATTCCTAAAACCTCTGTCTGTAGGGAGTATGTGCGAAGATGTTGCTAAAAGTCTAAAGATCGAAGACGTAAGCGAAGCCGTATCAGAAGTCTGGGATACCTTGGGGAAGCCAAGTGGAATGTATGATTTCATGGTGAAGTATACCGCTCCTGGTAGCTACAAGATCACAATTGAAGATGTCAAGGCAACCGAATGAGGAGATGACGAAGAATATACTGATGTGAACACAATAAGGATCACCTCTGTCGATCTTGCACACAGAGTGGCACCTCTCATTATTACCTCACCCAAATCAATTCCATATTCCTATGATAGAGCTATACCTTGGAATTATGGAGCCGAAGATTACTATTATGGCGTTAAGCAAGAACCATTGACCATTGAAAACAGTACAGTTGAATCTTTCAGTCTTGACATTGACAATATCACTGGGTCAAGCAAAGTAACACGAACCGGAAGAGTGTTTTCTCTAGATATTACTCCTCCGAAGGATACTACTACACCAGTCTATATTCCTGCTACTGAACCAACTCCCGAGGCTCAAGGGAAAGAGAAAGTGACTCAACCTGCTCAGACAGAAATACCAAAGGAAGTTGCTGAAGATACCTCCAAACAAGAAATGGAGCAAATTATGAAGATCATTAAGAAGAGAAATTACAATGTAATGGAGAAATTGGGACAAACTCCGTCAAAGATATCCATGCTAGCTCTTTTGTTATGCTCTGAGGCTCATGCTAAAGCCTTGGTGAAGTTTCTGAAGAATGCTCATATACCACAAGACAATTCTACTGACCAATTCGAAATTTGTATTGCTAGCCTGAACGCCGATAATGTTTTAGGATTTTCGGATGCTGATCTGACTCATGCTGGAAGAAAACACAACAAAGCCTTGCACATCTCTATTGAATGCAAGGGAATCACTTTGTCTCACGTATTGGTGGATATTGGCTCTGCTCTAAATGTCCTGCCGAAGAGTGCTTTCGACTGACTTAATGTTGAAGAAGTGGTCATGAAACCTAATGACATAATCGTAAGAGCTTTTGATGGTTCAAAAAGAAGAGTACTTGGGGAGCTCAATCTACCGATCAAAGAAGGTTCTCAGACTTTTGACTCTACTTTCTTTGTGATGGACATTCATCCAGCTTATTCTTTCTTACTCGGATGCCCTTTGATACATGGGACAAGCGTCGTTACCTCTACTCTACATCAGAAGCTGAAGTACCCAGTTAAGGGGAAGATTTTTACAGTATGCGGAGAAAAAGAATACATGGTAAGCCATCTGCAGTCATTCTGATACATCAAAATGAAAGGTGAATTCGTCGAAACTCCCTGTCAAGCTTTCAAAGTAGTTCCACGAGTCATTCCTATCGTCTCTCCTGTCACTGCTAAAGTTACTAGAGCTATAGTTGAAGAAGGAGGTTGTACTATTGTTTACAGTGATTTCTAGTAAACAACCACTAGTCCTCCAATTATTGGTTACTTGCAGGATCGACTAGATTGATCCTAGGACACATGTGTCATAATTCATTTTTATATTCATACCCATTATTTGATAAGTTTATGTTGTGTGTCGATATGGAGTGTAAGGCTTTTAAAGATCTCTCTAAATCTATCTATGAAAATATACTGACTAATTGCATAAAGAAAGACTTCGAATTTAAACGTGACATCTAACAATTGAATGCAAATACAAAGAGTTTCTGAGAATATAACGGTTTCTAAAAATGTGGAATGCTTGAATGAAAGAACAAAGCAATAAAGTAATGTTTCTGAAAGGATAAAGTGTTTAAGTTTTCTAGAAATGTAAAGACATGTATAACAAGACGTAAAAGGAAAAAGAAAGGATTCTAAAAATAAAAGTATTGCAAAGACGAAAGGAATGTAAAAGGACTTGGATTTAAATTATAAAAAGTCATGATGTTCAGTACGTACATATTGTCTTCCAACTCGTTTCCCTTATGTCACGGTAGTTTGAGTATTTTGAGATTTTTTAGTACACGAATGAACACACTAATTCTAACATAAAAACACTTATTTATAGTATTTCAACCCTAACGGTCTTACTCTAAAATCATGCCACGTTCGATGCATGCAGGCTTCTCTCGGTCAATGGCTTCCACGCGTCTTCTACGAATGGCGCTTTTATTTGAAATTCGAATCCTATGCCAGCGAAGTATTTTCTTGTCTCTTCGGTTCGAATTGAAAATAATCTGCTTGGACCGCTCCAATTCTTGCACATTGCACAAAAGAAATCTTTATATCTAAACACTAAAAAATGCCAGATCGAAGTCCACCATTTATCACTAAAAATCGAAGAGCCTTTTAGAATAATGGTTCTATATGTTTTAACCAATATTCATCACTAATGCTTGTGTGTGTTAACTTTTTATACTTTTATTTGAAATATCCCTTTGACATCTAAATAACCTTTTTATTCGAAATTTCCAGCTAACAAATTTCCCTTCAAGAACATGTATTTCGATAGATATAAAGAAATACTTGTTTTTGAATTACTCATGCAATTTCGAAAACATTAGAACTCATGATGACTACACTGCACACGATGTCATAATGAGTGTCCAACTTTCTGCAAAATGTCCAATCACCATGCCTAGACGTGCAATCATGGAAGTTATAGCTAATAACTAGCAGCAAAAACATCACTTCCCTAGGAATTTTAAAAATCCACCTTTTCCCTTTCCAATGAGGAAGTTACACGTATTCCACCTTTTTCCAAAGGTCAAAAACATTTAAACCGCTGAGGAATGCTATAAAAGCACTTCATCTTCTAAAGTCCAAACTTTTCCAAAGTCTCTCAATCTTCAAACAACCCGTATTTCTTGTTTTCAGAAAAACTTTGATCTCTACAATGTCTTCTCCTTCAGCGCCATCTCCTTCATCCAAGAAGTCTGGAAAATCCAAGAAAGCTTCTTCTTCTAGTCTCAGACCAGTATGCAAGGTCATCAATCTCGATAATCAGGAGTTCATAACAACTCCCATACTCACTCAAGAACAGAAGGCTATCTATGCTTCCCAGGTAATCATTCCCACTACTATTCTTGATAAAACCCTAAGGGTTATGGGTCCTTTAATTTCCACGGAACGTCTTGAAAAGACAAAGGGATTTTTTCCCGTTTATTCCGAAACCAAACCTATTGTTAATAAATCTATCCCTCTGAAATTTAAAGAAGATGAATCGGTTGTTAAGCTTTCAAAAACCCTAAAATAAAAACCCTGTGAAACAGAACCGTCAAAACTTATGAGGGAAGCTATTAATATGGACTATGTCACTGGGAACTTTAAGCCCTTTCGTTCATGTCCTCATCGATCAATCAGATCAAGATTGGCTTTAAAGTTGAAAATAAGAAATCCCAGGAATGGGAAAGTATAGGCATTTTGAATCTTATTCGAATGTCAAAATTAGGATTCAGTTATAGCCAACCCTTCTTGCTAGCCTCCCTGTACTTTTGGGACAACACTTATAACACTTTCCACCTCCCCTGTGGAATGTTGACACCTACATTCTTTGATATTGTTGCTATCACCGGACTCTCCACTATTGGAGAAACTTTTGATCCAAATGAGGATGCAGATAACCTCATCGATTTCGATGTCAAGAATGCCAGCTTTTTGAAATACATCAATTTCTACCACTCTGCTGAAGAGGAAGTTTCTGACGTTGAACATATAGCCTTCCTGGCTCTGTGGTTATCGAAATATGTCTTATGCAGTAAGTCCCTACAAGTTTCTAGCAGGTTCATCACCCTTGCGAATCAGCTCCACCATGGTTGAAGGGTGTGTATCAGTGAGTTACTGCTAACAAGTCTATATGAAAGCGTAGGTGCTGTAGTTTCGAAACTGAAAACTTATGAAGCTGGCACTAATCTGCTCCTCGTTGGCCCCTTTTGGCTACTGCAACTTTGGTTGAATATTACTTTCGAATCATCTCTTTCAACCTTTGGGGTAATCAATGAAGAGCATCCCGATGTTGTAAACCGAAGCATTGAGGGTACTAGGTTCTTAAAACTAACCGCAAATGAGGAAAGAGAAAATTTTAAGACGTGTTTTGTTAATTATATGATGATCTTCTCCAAAAGACACAGGTTCGACCCTTCAATGGCCCCTTTTGCCAATCGAAGTTGTGGTCCAACTTGGTTCACCATGCCCCTTGAACAAGCTATATAAGAGGAAGTAATGAGGGATATTTGGTGTGCCTTTTTGAACCCCAGGCTTATCATCTCTGGGATCACGCATGTGAAGAGCCAAGTGTGCATCCTCGCTTATCAGCCAAATTTCGTAGCCCGTCAATTCGAACTATGCCAAATTCTACCTGAACCTCTCTTTAATAAGAAAAGGGATATATATGTATAGCAGGGGTACCTTACTCCTTCAAGGAAGTTGAGACTCGACAGAAACACTATGCTGGTTTCGTTGATTTTTCATTGATCATTTTTAATCCATCTTTTTATATGACGAAAGATTTTTATACTTGGTAGACGACTTATTACTCGAATGATATGTTCAACACCCTACAAATCCAACAACAACTGACAGAAGCTTTTTCCCTTGTGCAGGAGCATGTCAAAAAAGGTAGATTTACTCATGTCAAGGAAATTCGAGCCTTCCAAAAATATTTCGAAATTGTCTATAATCCCATACATCTACATTGAACCGTTTGCGAAGCAGCAAGAACTTTGAAAGAAAAATTTGAAAAACAACTTTCGAAAATTCGATTTCCTCCTTATGTAAAACCTAAAGATAGGTATTGGTGGGCTTTTAAACATCAACCACAAAAATTTCCCAACCTACCTACTTCAGAGTTGGCTTTGGCCTTTTTTCCCCCATATCCCTGGTGGTTTGTTTGCGGGAACATTTTTCATAGATATGAAAATGATGCCAAAAAACCTACCCAAAGGGTAATGTGGGCTAAATGTGATTTATACAATTTCAGGGGGCACCTTCGCTATGACTTGTCAGCCATGTCTATCACGTCTCAAAACTACGAAGGTGTGGAACTGAAGAAATTCGAAGTTCCCTTATTCTTTTTAAACTTCGTTTTTAACCTTGACTGTCTCATACCCTTTTCAACTGTTGATCTAAAAACATTGAAGAAGGATAAAATCATCCCTAAGGCAAACTCAACCTCTACTTCGAAAGCGCCAACGACCACAACTGAACATCCTCCTCCTGAGCAAGAAAATGACTCCCCAAAAAAGAAAAAGAAAAAGAAAAAGGTAATACTTTACTCACCCCTTTTTCGTTGTCGAAATTAGTCTTTTAATTGACTAATCATTTCTTTCCATTTTTCTAGATGGGTGGATTACCTCCCAAGTCTCCTAATAAACGAAGACGCGTTGGTGACCACTCTGAGAACGAATCAGAAAAGAGTGAAGATATTTCTCCTCTTAAACGAAAGAAGAAAAAGAAAGCCAAGAAGTCTGGCGAAGGCTCTCAACTCGCCAATCCATCCGGAAGCGAAATAAATGCAACTGCTCCCAAACATAAGCCCAAAGGACCTTCGAAGTCTCAGTCTTCAAAGAACGTGATTTCGGAACGCATTGGTAGCAATGCAACTTCTGACGAACAAAAGGTAAATCTTACTTAATGCTTTTCAAGATTACGTCCATGTGAACTTCTTTTATGTTAACCCTTCGTTTCTGCGCAGAGTGTCCCTTTCGCTCCCTCTGATCCTCCTGCCTTTCAGGACCAAGCTCCAAAACTTGTAGCCTCTCCTCTACTAGAGGGTTTTAACGAGGCCGTCCTAAATAAAGGTTCATCTTTGCTGCTACTCCTGCAGAGACTGCCGAGACCTTAGTTCAACAAGTAACTTCACCTCCTTTAATAGAGGACCCTATAACTAGGGAACCAAACACAACGTTCAAAACTCCTGTGATAAAAATTCCTAGTGACTCTTCCCCCAGAAGGGTGAACTTTGCCAACCAATCTGAGGAGGAAAGTGAAACGCATACCATGAGCCGTTATTTCGCAGATGGTGAAGCAGATGAAGTAATGCAAGCGGAAGTGAAGATTCCCATTCCTGTTGGAATTCCTTCCACAAGAAACGAAGATCCTCAATCTTTGACTAGAGAGCAGAAAGAGGAACTGAAGAGGAGCAATCCCCTGAAATATATCAAATTAATGCTAGCTCAACGGGATTCTTCTTCTGGCAAAAATCAATCTGAAGATTCAAGCCAAATGAAGGATAATGACCCTCTTACTTCTGTTAACCAACTTCTCCAACAAGTTAACAAAACTATTCTTGAGGCTGATATTTTTACCATTCTGAAAGAAGACGCTGCAGCCTATTATTATATGAAGAAGTTGCTCTCTCAGATCGATCTCATCATCTGCCCATCTGAAGTAAGCGAAACTATATATGATCAGCAAATCTTGCTCAATGAGGTTAGCAGTGAATATATTAGGGCAAATGATATTGATGCCAAGATTCAAACCAAACAAGACGCTTTGTCTAAAGCTTATGACCAAACTTCGAAACTTTCTGAAGAAGCAGAAGTATTGGAACGTGCTAAAATCCAAACCAAAGACAAGCAGGATGTTTTGGCTCGATCAATCTTGTTCTGGGAGTCCCAGATTGAAGAACTTCAAAAGAAAATTGAGGGTGCCCGAAGTGAGCAGGCAGCCCTGAAGCCTGTTGATGAAAACGAGCTTGAAACTCTGGTATCACAAAGTCTTCAGCAAATGGAGGTAGCTGAACGCATAAACGAGGAGATCAAAGGGCTCGAAAGCGTCAGAAATGCTACCCAATGCAAGATCAACTTATGTAAGAGCAAGTTTGCTAAGTTGAGACGAGACGCTCCTTTCTGATTTTTTGAATGTATTCCTTTAATGCTTTTTTTATATATTTTTGTTAAGGATATTTACTATGTACTTTTGTAACTTGAACACAACCATTTTGGCAGTTATGTAATACGATTTTGGCTTTTATTATTTGTTCTACTTCTGTTACTCTGTAGTAATTCGAACCTCTTACAAGCATGGCTTATATCTTTTTAAGTATTTCCTATTTACCTTCAAGATTCTTCTATCTTCTGCTAATTCCTCTATTTCATAAGCATTATTTAAAAATGTTTTCAAAACACGAAAGGGTCCCTCCCAATGGGGTGACCATTTGCCTCAGAATTTATTCTTTTTATCCATAGGTAATATAACTTTCCATACCAGATCATTAGTTGAGAACAACTTACTCTTAACTCTTTTGTTGTATGCTCTAGCTACTCTTTCTTTTTGTCTTCTCATAACTTCTAAAGCATGCAGCCTGGCTTTATCCACATCTACTAATTCATTCATCATCATTTCCCAATATTGATCAGCCGGTATCTCATTTTGTCTTTGGATTCTAACTAATTGTAAATGTATTTCGATTGGCAGTACTGCATCGTGTCCAAATGTAAGTCGAAACGGAGTAGTATTCGTTGCCTCCTTAGGAGATGTTCGACATGCCCAAAAGCTTGGTCCAGAGTTTTTTGCCAATTCTTTCGCTTTCACCCCACATGTTTCTTTATCAACCCTATTATAACCTTATTGGCTGCTTCTATTTGACCATTTGCTTGAGCATAATAAGGCGTTGATGTGAGCAACTTAAATCCCATTTCTTGTGCAAACTCTTGCATTTTTCGCCCTGTGAAAACTGAACCTTGGTCTATTGTAATACATTCTGGTATTTCGAACCTGTAAATTATTTGCTTCTAGATAAATTCTATAATAGCCTCTTGATCAACGTTTACTAGAGAAATTGCCTTGACCCATTTTGTAAAATAATCTATACCCATAAGGATATATTTCTGTCCTTTGGATGATGTTGGTCGTATTTCACCAATTAGATCTAATGCCCATCCTCTAAAAGCCAAGGCTTAACAATTGAATGTAGCTCACTTGTAGGAGCATGTTGAATGCCTGCATAAACTTGGCATTCCTCACATCCTTTAGCAAATTCTATGCAGTCTTTAAGCATAGTGGGCCAATACATGCCATATCGAAACAACAACCATTTCATTTTGTGACCTGCTTGATGTGCCCCACACACCCCACTGTGCACATTGGACAATGCTAAATACGCTTCATTTTCTCCTAAACATTTGAGTAAGATTCCTTCTGGGGTTTTCTTGAAAAGTTCATTTCCTATTAGCACATAAGATAATGCTCTATATTTGATCTTTTTCTCCGTACTTATTGAAGGTTCTTTCAAGTAATTTATTATGGGACTTCGCCAATCTGCATCTGCCAAAGTATCTATACTTAGCACTTCGAATTCTTTCTGATTTGCATAGCCAAGTTTTGAATTTTCCAAGTCCAGCGGTGACAACTTGGTAGCCATTATTCTACCTCTTGTTTTGATGAGGTATTGGATTTTTTCTTTGGATGTTTTATATCCTGAGGCTATTTGAGCCAAGTCATTTGCCTCTTGATTATCAATTATAGGAATATGTTTGATGTCCACATATTCAAACTTCTTGAGCAATCTATTAGCAATAACAAAGTACATGATTAAATTTTCTTTTATACACTTATAATCTTTGGTTATTTGTTTGATGACCAGCTCTGAGTCTCCTCTAATTTCGACTCTGGTTGCCCCCAATTCCAACAAAGTCCAGCAATTAATGCTTCATACTCAGCTTCGTTGTTCGAACAGGGAGGACCTTCTAACTTGTACTTGAATTTTGTTGGAATTCCTTTAAGAAAAATTATAAGCACTCCAACCCCACTTCCATTTTTATGCGTTGAGCCATCAAAAGATAACCTCCATGGCTGGATCTCAACATAGTTTAACGCGAAGTCCATACTCACAGAGTGATCCACTATGAAGTCTGAGACTATTTGTCTTTTCATGGCCTTTAAAGGCTTCAAGGCTAAATTGTACTCAGTGAGCGCTAAGGCCCATTTGCCAATTCTGCTATGAATGATTGGCTTTGAAAGCATGTGTTTAATGACATCAAAGTGAAATGAAACATAAACATCAACTAGTTTAATATAATACTTAAGTTTTGTATAAGAAAAATACAAACAGAGACATGGTTTCTCTATACTACTATGCCTAGTCTCTACTTTATTTAAGACCCTACTAAGATAATAGACGGCTCTTTCGACGCCATCATTGTCTTCTTGGGCCAACATACTACCTATGGTTACATTAGAGGCAGAGATATATAATCTCATAGGCTTATCCTTAAAGGGAGGTGCAAGTATGGGAGGATGCATCAAATAGTCCTTGATCTTCTCGAACGCTTCCTGATGTTGTGCCTTCCATTCGAAATTTCCTTGATTGAGACGAAGGAGTGGAGAGAATGCTTGAGTTCGCCCACTCAGTTTAGATATGAATCTTCGTAAAAAATTGATCTTACCTAAGAGGGATTGCAACTCCTTATTTGTTGATGGAGGTTTCGTCTCCATAATAGCCTTCGTCTTGTTCAGGTTAATTTCGATCCCCTTCTTATGGACCACAAAGCCTAGGAAATCCCTAGCCTACACAAAGAAAGCACACTTTAGAGGATTCATTTTTAAGCCATGTTTTCTCATTCTTTCGAATGATTGGCAGAGGTGATTCAAATGATCCTCCTCAGATACAGATTTTACTACTATGTCATCTATGTAAATGTGCATAAATGATTCGATGAAATCATGGAAAATTGTATTCATCGCCCTCTGATATGTTTCCCCAGCATTTTTTAGTCCAAAGGGCATCACCACCCATTCATAAGTGCCTAAGGCGCCTGGACATCTAAAAGCAGTTTTGGGAACATCATCTTCAGCAATGAAAATCTTGTTATACCCAGAATATCCATCTAACATACTCAGGTACTCGAAACCTGCAGCAGAATCAATCAGCATTTCTGCTATAGGCATGGAATATTCATCTTTAGGTGTTGCAGTATTTAAATCCCTAAAATCTATGCAAATTCGTAAAGAACCATTTTTCTTAATAACGGGTACTATGTTAGCAAGCCATTCTACGTACCTTGTGGTCCTTATAAACTTGCATCGAAGGAGCCGTTCGACCTCTGCCTTTATTTTTGAGAGGATTGTTGGGGCGAACCGTCTAAGCATCTGTTTGATGGGCTTCTTGCCATCCTTAATTGGAAGCCTATGTTCCACCAGTTCCCTCTTTAAACCAGGCATCTCGTCGTAGTCCCAAGCGAAGCAATCTCTGTTTTGTTTGAGCGTTTCGACCACCCTACTTTTTAGACTGGGACTGAGTTTCACACTAATGTACGTAACTCTTTTTTCGACGCCATCCCCAATATCAACTTCCTCCAATGGATCTTGTTCCAGCATCTTAGCGCTTGTTGACTCTGGATCCTTTTCGAACCCCAGGGGTTCATGATCATAAATGGCATCTAGCCTTAGATCCACCAGTTCTAAAGTTTGTCCATCACAGGGCAGGGGTGGGTAGTTACCCTCATGACTTGCTATGTCTTTTTTTTGTTTTTACTTTTTATCTGTGGCTTCGACAGCCACGTTTTTTATTTCGGCCTCGAGAGCCATCGTTCTTTTGTTCTCAGCCAAATAGGCCGAAATCTTTTTGTAATAAGTTGCTTCAGTCATAATGATCTTCGCTTCCCCAACCAGTTGGCCGTATGGTCGAAGCTTCTCCATCCTCTTCCATCTCCTGTCTGTCCCACATAATTTCTCTATCCCACTGGAATCCATTAGGACGGAGGGTCAAAGAATAATAAGCGTTTTCATTTGGCTCGAAATATTCTTCAAGAGGGTGACATGGCCCTATGTTGGCCATATTCCGATCGAAGTTCCTTTTGTCCATGTTGTTGATTTCCGTCATATAATAACTTTTGTCTGCCTCTATGTTTTCCATAATCTAATCATCTCTCCACAACACCAACCTTTGGTGCATTGAGGAGGTACTGCGCCAATGCCATGAATCCATTCCCTACCAAGAAACAAATTGTAGTTTACCTTCGCAGCAATGACCATAAACATTGATGGTCTTGTGAGAGAACCAACTGTTAAGTCAACTTGTATTACTCCCAAAGTCTGACCAACCTTTCCTTCATAATTCGAAAGCACCATATTGTGAGGCCTAATATCTGAGTCGTGCATGCCTATCCTTTTTAACATGAAGCGGGGCATCAAATTGACAGCAGCGCCACCATCCACCAGAACTTTGTTCACACCATATTGCTCTACCTTTTCTCTGATGAACAAGGGTTTTAGGTGATTCTTCATTCCCTCATTTGGCTTCTCGAAGAAAGCATTTTATTCTTCGACTACCCCATTATTCATCACATAATAACACACTGGCCTATGTATGGCCATTTCGTCCTCATCAGTTTCCTCACCCGCATAAACTTCGGTATCTTGATTGTACTCACAAGGTAGCACAGAAACTACATTGCAGTTTGCATTAAAGAAGGATTCCCCCTCCGATTCAAAGTCATCAGTCATCATCTCCTCCTCATTTGCAGCCACCTTATGTTCCTTATTATCTCCAGCTTCTTTCTTTGGTGAAAAAAGCATCCTGGACACTAGGGGTTTGCCCCCAGTCTGGGTCACTGATGTTGGGTTATTGGTGCTGGATTCTCCTATCTCCATGGGCTTCGAATCCCTCTCAGCCTTTTTGTTTCTCAGGTTTCTCCGCCACTGGGAGCGAGACATTGGATTTTTACCTTTGTAGTTTTTCCGTCTTATTGCATTCCTCCTATTTGAATTGAATTGCTTCCTGTAAGGCATCGCAGTCCTGCCACCCTGGTCTTAGCTTCGCCACTTTCCTTTTCCCTTATAAGCCTTCACTTGCAGCCATCTGTCAGTGGGGATTTCTGCAGGTAGTTTGAAAGAGACTTTCTTCACTCCCCTGGGATAAGGACAATCTGGCCTTCTAGTCATAGTTCTGCCAACATTACCAAGATTCGAAGGCATTCTTCCTTGGTGTCCCCATCCCGTTGCAAAAGGAATTCTCTCGAATGCCTCTGCCATTTCCCTGTCATATACAGCTGCACATCTGGGACATATTAGACACTATGTTCCAATTTTGTGGCATCTAACCAGGAATTCGAGCAAACTCTCCTCAGTTTTTGGGTAAACATTGTATAGTTGGTTGTCTTGCCTCTAGTTAACCCCTGTTCTTTCACGCTGGGCCCTCTTGAACTCTGCAGCGATTCTGGGGTTGCATATGATACTGCACCTTGGGCAAAACAACTTATCCTGGTTTTTCTTATGACAGTGAAAGAGATATTCGTGCAAACTTGCATCTTTCCTAGGTAAATTCTCTATTCTTTGCTCTCTCTCCCTCTACAAATAGTGTTTGACTTCTTCCATTTCCGTGTTGGGCTGTTCAAAGTCCACCATATTTACTCCTAACGTTTGATCATCAAAAATTTTAACCTCTTCGAACTTCACCCTGAGACCCTCAGAAGCCTCAATCAACTTTTTGTCAACAGCAAGTGGGCCAGCAGTAGCCTTCATTGCTTCACTTAGTATCTTTGCTTTGAGCACCTTTGGGAGGTCATCAGTAGCCTCTGTTTTGTTCTTGATCAAGATGAAATCCCCATCCTCTTCGAATTCCATTTTCGACTCAACTTTCTTCACAGCAATCTCTACCACATTAATGTCCAAAGGTTCAACATAGTTAGTTTCCGCCATCAGCAACAGATCCGTATCAACCTTCCTTGGATTCTTTCCTTTGTCTGAGAACTTCATCATGCCATCTTTGATTGCATTTTGTATCAGATCCCTGAAATGAAAGCATTGTAAGGTTTTATGGCCTAAAAAGTTGTGATATTTACAAAAACCTCTTTTCTTTCTTTGTTCCAATGGAGGAACTTTAAGAGTGGGAGGGACTATTAATTGGCCATCTTTGACAAGCAAATCAAATATTTCATCACATTTAGTTATACCAAAAGTATAAACTTTCTTAGGGAATTTATCATTCTTTTCATTTTCAACAGGATTCTTTCCATTAGAAGGGATGAGAACTTTGCAAGAATAAAGGGGCGCTTCTTTTAGTTCTGCAAGATCTATTTCTTACTGATCGAATTCATACAGATCTTGAGGATCATCTATACTCCCCCCTTCAGTCTCTATGTAGGTTATTCTCTCTTTCTTGGGATTTTTATTGGCCCTAGCCTTTTCAGCTTTTAATCTTTTGACCTGTCGAACTCTGTCTGCTAGTTGGGCCATATCCCTGAGATACTATGTATCCAATTTCTTTCGAATGGAATAATCTAGGCCCCCAGCAGCCATTTCGACCAATTCATGTTCAGGGACCATAGTGAAACATCTAGATTTTAATAAACGGAACCTATTCAAATAATCATCTATTGGTTCCATGAATTTTCTCTTAATGCTTGCTAATTCTTTCAGACTGATTTTAGATTGACCTATGTAAAATTGTTCATGGAAAAGTCTTTGTAAATAAGGCCACGTGTCTACAGATCCAGGGGGAAGGGTTGTTAACCAAGTGAAAACGTTCTTCGTTAGAGAACTTGGAAAGTATTTTATCCTAAGATTTTCATTATTTGCTATATCTCCTGCTTCAGTTAAATATCTTGCTATATGTTCCACTGTTGATTCACTCGTGTCTCCTGCAAATTTCGTGAATTTAGGAACTTTACTGCCCCTGGGTAATTCTGATTGCAGAACATAGTCTATAATAGGATATGTGTAATTTGGTCTCCTAAATCCTGAATTTAGGCCATTCTGGGCCATTATTCTTTCGATCATAGTGGTTAGGTTATTTTCTGCCACTAAATTGTCATTTCTAATTCTATGAACAACTTCGTCTGCATTTTGGTCCCTATTTACCATCATTATTTGTCTAGGTTGTTCATCATGAACTTCCTAAACTTCCTATTGCCTTAATCTTGCCCCTATATTTCTCTCTTCGACCACTTGTCTAGGGGGTTAAATATGCTCAATCGTGGGTTCTTCATTTCGAATCACCACTGAATTTTGTCTACGTCTTGCAGGCGATTCAGGGGCACCAAAGAAATTCGCTATTCTATCCATCTGGGCTGCATTTTCTTGGTTTGTTCTATTTATGTTCTGGATCAAGGGATTAAAAATAGCATTCATTTCACGGGCTAAGACTCCTACCATATCATGATTGCTATCATCCATCTGCTGCCTAAGCGCTGCCTGACTATTAGTTGTAATGTAGGCAATTGGGCAAAGTTTCCTCGATTTTGGGGATTTGTACCCAAATGATTCATTCCTGAACCAGACCCTTGGACTGGGGACGAAGTTGATGCATTATGTAACCCTGCCATAAACGAAGCTGGCATTCCGTACGGAGGGTTTCTGGGTCTTAAGGCCTCAAAGCCTGCAAGCATAGTGGGGGTCGAATACTGCTGGTTCCCTATATGTGACATAGTTTGCATTGATGACATGTTCGATGGTATTGGATGCAGAAATTGAACTCGAAGCGATTGTTGCGGCCCCCTGTGGGGGATTTTGTCCCCCGTCTTGGTTATTCGTGTTAACCATTGTTTTGGTACATTGTCTTTTGGGTATATGTGGATTATTATTCTTTATTTTGCCGCTTCTAAGGTTCATATAACGAAATGTGCTCCAAACTCAGAAGACCCTAAAAGTTTCTAATAGGTTTGACTATAATCTTATTATGACACGGTCCCACCAGGTGTGCCAATTTGTTTACAGTGATTTCTAGTAAACAACCGCTAGTCCTCCAATTATTGGTTACTTGCAGGATCGACTAGATTGATCCTAGGACACATGTGTCATAATTCATTTTTATATTCATACCCATTATTTGATAAGTTTATATTGTGTGTCGATATGGAGTGTAAGGCTTTTAAAGATCTCTCTAAAACTATCTATGAAATATACTGACTGAATGCATAAAGAAAGACATCGAATTTAAACGTGAGATCTAATAATTGAATGCAAATACAAAGAGTTTCTGAGAATATAATGGTTTCTAAAAATGTGGAATGCTTGAATGAAAGAACAAAGCAATAAAGTAAAGTTTCTGAAAGGATAAAGTGTTTAAGGTTTCTAGAAATGTAAAGACACGTATAACAAGACGTAAAAGAAAAACAAAGGATTCTAAAAATAAAATTACTGCAAAGACGAAAGGAATGTAAAAGGACTTGGATTTAAATTATAAAAAGTCATGATGTTCGGTACGTACATTTTGCCTTCCAACTCGTTTCCCTTATGTCACGATAGTTTGAGTATTTTGAGATTTTTTAGTACACGAATGAACACACTAATTCTAACATAAAAATACTTATTTATAGTATTTCGACCCTAATGGTATTACTCTAAAATCATGCCACGTTCGAAGCATGCAGGCTTCTCTCGTTCACTGGCTTCCACGCGTCTTCTATGAATGACGCTTTTATTTGAAATTCGAATCCTATGCCATCGAAGTATTTTCTTGTCTCTTCGATTCGAATTGTAAATAATCTGCTTGGACCGCTCCAAATCTTGCACATTGCACAAAAGAACTCTTTATATCTAAACACTAAAAAATGCCAGATCGAAGTCCACCATTTATCACTAAAAATCGAAGAGCCTTTTAGAACAATGGTTCTATATTTTTTAACCAATATTCATCACTGATGCTAGTTTGTCTTAACTTTTTATACTTTTATTTGAAATATCCCTTTGACATCTAAATAACCTCTTTATTCGAAATTGCAAGCTAACAACTATTTGGGGTCAGCTACTCGATTTTCCATTCAAATATGAAAGACTAGTTTGGGCTTCACCTCCAAAGGTCAAAAGATGATACGCCGCAAACGTGCCGAAGGACCTCCATTCCGCATCAACAAAGACAGAGTTCATGCTATAGAAGAAGACGATGATGGTGACTTCGACATCAACAATTGGATCTTCCCAACTCCTGGAGATGAACTCAACAACTAGAAGACTGAAGATCTTATACCAATCTCCTTTAGACATGAGTAATTTCTTTTTCTGTTTTATGCTTTATGCTTTCTAAGCTTTGAACAATAAACTCTAAGCCTAGTGCCTTGCCCGGGGAACCACGACTCGTTTGTGAGGGTTATTATTTTTCATTCGCATATTTTCATTCAATAAATCATTGGACTTTTGCATTCAAATATTATGCTATCTGTCTTTCTTTTTACTTTATCACCCTTTTAAAAGTTATGTGTTCTTACACCACCCACGTAATAAACTGCAGATCCACATTCTTCGGATCTCATTGATAACGATTCTACTATTGCTAAATATGACTTCGATAATCCGATCTACCAAGTCGAAGACGAAGGTGACAAAGACTGTGAAGTTCCAGGAGAACGTGCCTGACTACAATAGCAAGAGGAAAAGGCTATACGGCCACACGAAGATCCGGTCGAAGTTGTGAATCTAGGTACCGACGAAGACAGAAAAGAAATCAAGATAGGAGCGGGTCTTGAGAATAGTGTTAAAGAAACATTGGTCCAGATGCTGCGATACTATATTGAGATTTTTGCTTGGTCCTACGAAGACATGTCAGGTCTAGATATTGACATTGTGCTACACCGACTACCAACAAAAGAAGGTTTTCTCCCTGTGAAATAGAAGGTTTGTCATATGCTTCCTGAGATGTTTGAGAAAATTAAAGCCGAAGTCATGAAGTAGTTCAATGTCGGTTTCTTAGTCGTTACTTCTTATCCACAGTGGGTTGCGAACGTGGTACCCATACCTAGGAAGGATGGCAAAGTGTGTATGTGCGTAGACTACCGAGACCTGAATAAGTCAAGCCCGAAAGACGATTTTCCGCTTCCACGTATTGATGTCCTGGTTGATAACACTGCTCAACATAAAGTTCTCTCTTTCATGGAAGGTTTCTTTGGTTACAGTTAGATCAAGATGGCTCCCAAAGATATAGAAAAGACTACTGTCGTTACATAGTGGGGCACCTTCTATTACAAGGTCATGCCGTTTGGGTTGAAAAATGCTGGTGCCACATATCAGCATGCTATGGTGGCTTTATTCCTTGATATGATCCATCACGAGATAGAGGTCTACGTCGACGACATGATAGCTCGATCACAAACTGAAGAAGAAAATCTTGATGATTTATGAAAGCTGTTTGATAGACTGAAGAAATACAAATTGAGACTGAATCCGAGCAAATGCACCTTCTGAGTCAAATTCGGAAAACTCCTGGGATTCGTTGTCAGTGGTAAAGGTATTGAAGTTGATCCCGCCAAGGTCAATGTTATTCAAGAAATGCTAGCTCCTTGCACCAAGAAGGAAGTCACAGGTTTCTTGGGACGACTGAATTACATTTCCAGATTCATTGCACATCTAACTACTACTTGTGAGTCAATCTTCAAATTACTGAAGAAAGATCAAGTAGTCGAATGGAACAACAATTTCTAGACAGCTTTTAACAAAATCAAGGAGTACCTACAGAAACCTCTTATCCTGATGCCACCAGTTAAAGGAAGACCTCTCATCATGTACTTAATAGTATTAGAGAATTCAATGGGGTGTGTGTTGGGCCAGCATGACGAGTCTCGTCAAAAAGGATATGCAATATACTACCTCAACAAAAAGTTTACTGACTGTGAAACAAGACACTCACAGCTCGAGAAAACTTGCAGCACTCTGACTTGGGCTGATCGCCGACTAAGACAATATATGTTGACTCACACTACCTTGTTAATCTCTAGGATGGTGTCATACCCTAATTTTTTACCTAAGATACCACATCATATCATTCACATGTGCATCATTGCATCACTAATATTTTCAAAACAGGATAGATCGTGTGTGTGCTCCTGAAGCCAAATTAGGGTTTTATCAAACTTTCATCTGTTCAAGATATGATCAACTAGGGTTTGAGTCTCCACTCACCTCAATTGATATATCTTAATCAATCATCAACATTTGATCTTCAAATTCCCAACATTGTTCATGATCTACCTTGAATCGACCAATTAGGGTTTTTATCGAGGATGGTGAATCATTGACTTTTTGCTTAATGAATGACCTATTCACTTGGAGATTGATCTTATAATCATCAATGCAGCATGTTGACCTAATTTCTTGCTTCAAAATATTCCAAAATCCTTGATTGATCATCAGACAAATTTTGAATCATCTAATGAAAATCCAACTGTTCGAAAAAGGTCAAACTTTGACTTTTGGTCTATCAAATCCAAATTTTTTTCAATCATGAAATCATATCAAATTATCCATCATGATCATAAAAATCAAAATGTGTGAAAAAGTCAACAAAAAGTCAAGATTGAAATTTTTCTAACACTTAGAAAAAATTTCAAGTGTTAAAAACTTGGATTTTCACTACTTTCATGGTCATTTTTCACCTAGATCCATTTTGATTCAAGAAAAAATCAAAACATGAAAGTTGTAGATCTTTTTACAATATTTCCAAAATGTCCAAGAACTTGAAAAACAACTTTGTGTAGCTAGGGTTTTGAAATTGAAACATAATGATCCATAACCATAAATTATAGGTCATTTTGCCAAGTTTTCAAGTCATTTTTTCAAACTTCTTCCTTCTAGAAGCCTTGTCACAAAAATGGATAGATTCTAACTTGAAAATATCTGATTTCAATGATTGAGAGAGGATTAGATCAAGAGAGGATTTTTAACCATGGTTAAAGAAGTTAACCATGTGCATTAAATGCAAAAATTCCTTTCCTACCCCTTAAGGGAAGCCATTATTTCCTTTCAAGCTTATCTTTCCCTTGCCATTCAGAACTCTTGGCCTATAAATAAAGGTCATTTCTTCATTCAAAATCACCCCAAAACATTCCAAAATAAGCTTTCCTTCTTTCTTTCTTGTTTTTCAAGTTTCAAGTTTCCAAGTGGGAGAAATTGCAAAACTCCAAGCCTTGCAATTTCTGAGCAATCTTAGGCTTCAAACACTTTCTAAATATTATTAGAAACTTGTTGGAATCCTCAAGCTAGTCCAAGAACTAGCCAAACTCAAAAACCATCTCCAACATCCTAAACATGTCATTTTAAGCGAAAACTTCCAAATTACCATTTCACTCGTGCTCTTTATTTCCCATCATTCAAACACCTTATATACATCATATGGAAGTGATCCATACCATATTTCCACTTCTGTAACTCCAAATTCATCACCTCCATACTCAATTTGCTCGAGCTGCAGTTGGACTTGGGCAGGAAGTTCCAAAAGGTTTCAATACAAGCTAAGCACTTCCACAAGTTCCTTGAGGTCCAGTGGAGCTATAACAATCATCAAAATGCAACTGGAAGCACTCTAACAAGGAATTCAATTTCTGTCCATAGAGGTAAGTAACTCCAACTTTGAACTCTTTGATTTCTGAATTCTAGTTTAAATATTTCTTGGCCATCTTGTTTTTGCATATGAGAGGATCATAAACCCTCAATCAATTGCTTGAATTGTTGCACAAACACGATTTCACAATCAATTTTCAAAACGAGGGTTCATCTATTTTCGTTCAAAATCAGTCACCCTAAACTAAATATAAATTAAATTAATCATCACCATCGTGTTCCTGGGTTTGAAACGAGTAACTTTGATGTTTACAACTTTCAATTTCATTAAGAAATGAAGAATCCATAAATTGATCAAGATTGGAGGTTAAAGATGAAGTTGCGCGCGTTATTTTGCTTCCATAAAATTCAAATACTTTGTTTATAATATAATGACATGAAAACGAATAAGTTAACGGATGTATTACCGCCCTAGAGATTGCCAGGACACTCTTAAGTCTCTCCTTGCCATAAGGCCCATCGTTCGAATCCCCCTGGGACCTTTTTATATTTTCAAACTCAAAACCTTCATTTTTCACTTGTTTTCAAATATTTTCCAAACTTGTTTTTAAATATATTTAATTCAAGGTGATTAAATGACAAGCCACACACATGGCTCAGTGGTAAAACTTTTCACTTCTAAGCCAAGAGTCCTGGGTTCAAACCTCCTTAGGACCAAAACCTTCTTTTTATCACTAGTTTTCTTAAGTTTTTTTTAACAAACTTCAACATTTTTGAAAACCAATCAAAACTTCTCATTTTGAGATGATTTTTGCACACTTGTCATTTAATATACCTATTTTATGATAATGTCAAAAAAATACAAAAATATTTTCTTTTTGATTATATTTTAATTAGGTTAAAAATGAGATGTTTTAAGTATTTTAATATTTTTCAAAAATGTTTTCTTTCCGATTTTCAAACCTAATCATTTTCAAAAATTCTTGTGAATATCCTTCACTTTTCAAAATCATTTTCAAACCTTTCAAAAACATTCCAATAAACATACACACCTTTTTCCATGATCGATTCGATTTGAAGATAAACCGAACTAGGTTTTTCCTCAAATGTCTTTCAAATTGATCATGGGCCTCCCTCAAGGTGTAAGGCCCAACCCTTTTATGTACATATTTATTTCCTTGTACATACCAACCCTTTTATGTACATATTCAATTCCTTGTACATATTCAATCATCTTTGTAAATATTCAAGTATAACAAACTTCGTTCGTTTGTTTTCATCCACTTGTTTATACACTCCCTTAAGGTGTAAGTCCCAAATCCTTTGTATATATCCAAGTATACGAGCTTATCCGCTTGTTTTAAACACTTGTTTATATTTTCACACATCATTTGTATACATTCAAGTTACACTTGCTTTAATTGCTTGTTTTATACACTTGTTTATGTATTTCCTTCATAAAATCTTGTGAGTACACATCACACACTTTATCATATACTTGTTCATATAACTGTTCATTTATAACATAACAACTAGTTTAACAACTAGGTTCCCTTTAGCCTCCACTTAGGCTTCGTATAAGATAACTCACCTGTTGAGTTTAGCCTCCGCATAGGCTTCGTATAAGATAACTCCCCTGCTGAGTTAGCCTCCTCTTGGGCTTCGTTCAAAAGAACTCCCTCGTTGAGTTTAGCCTTCTCTTGGGCATCAAACAAGACATAGACCTGGAAATATCTTAACAGTCTCCGATTGGGCTTCCAATGCAAAGAATCACCCGCGCTAGGATAAAACCCTAAGAGTATGATTTCCCGGTGAAATCACTCTTGAATCCTAAGAGGATGGTTTCCCGGTGAAATCACTCTTAAAGCCAAAGCCAACCATACCCTATAGCTTCCTCTTGAGCTTCATACAAGGAACCTCGATGACCCTCAGAATGCCTCCTCCTGGGCTTACAATACAAGGACCCACGGGCTTCTTAAAAGCATCCCCCTAATCAATAATCCATTTCTCCGAGAGATTTAGACATTTGTCATCTCTATGGAAGAAGTATCTCATATATAACATCACATACAAATCAAACACTTTTTCAAACACTTTTTCAAACAAAACATCTTTTAATTGTAAGTGGTAACACTTGTACACTCAAGCAAAACACAAAGATTCAATCATCTTTCAAACATTTTTCTTAACTCGTAAGTGGTAACGCTTGTACACTCAAGAAAAACACCTAATACTTACGATGAAAGATTTAATCAATCAACCTTTCAAAAATGTATATGATGAAATAAATTAGATACATTTTTCATTAAGATGGCATTTGTCCTTGTCTCTTAATAAAACCCTTTGCTTCCACTAACATAAGTGGGAACTACGATTGCTCTAACTTTCTCAACCTCCCTTTGAGAATATGTAGGCACAAGGGCTCATCCTTGGCGAGCATACTTCTTTCTCCCTCAAACCAAACAAACCATAGTTCCCTTAGATCTGAGCTACAGATGCTCTGATTCCCACTAGGGGATATGTATGCAGAGGATCCCAATGATCTTTGCAAGCATAATAATAACAAAACTTACGACCCTGCCTAACCTACCTTTCTTAGAACCCAAAGGAGAAACTTTCCCAAGAATGGAGTTGCTAATTAAACCACACAAACATATAAAAAATATTCATATATACAAAAGATGCTATAGATAACTATATATATATATATATAGTGTACTAATACCTTTGTAACACGGTGAACTGACTTTGTAGGATTTTGTATCGCATATGTGCGGATAGCAAGAGTCGCCACCGACTTTTCTTTTATCCAATTAAGGGAAGGTAAAAAGTACAAAAAAAGACCTTCGTTAGATTCTGAGTAAGAGAGAAGGTTATGAAAAGGGAAGGTATTAGCACCTCTTTCCATCCGTAGTTATCTACGGGCTCTTAGTTGCTCTTAGATCACTTTAAAATTGTGTTTTCTCTGTGTTTGACAAAAATGTTTTGAAAAGGCATTTGGCTTTGACTTTATAATTATTCATGTAGGAATGTATACAAAGTGTTCGGAAATGTTTAGTTTTTGAAAAGAGTTTGAACTTTGACAAAAGTGTGAGGTGTGAAAAGTCTTTTGATAGAGCAAGCAACTAAAAGTCTTATTACCTACTCAGAATTGGTCGGTTTCGTGCTATTTTACGTTCCTTTAGAATAGTGCTATCCATACCATTAGTTGGCAGGTAACCCCATTCGTTGGATGTAAGCGGGACATTCGAAGGGACATCGTATGGTCATAGAAAGCAACTTGTAGGAAGTATCCTAGCACATTCGAAGGGACTATCATCATTTTTCGTAGGCGACAATCGAGGGTCAAGATCATGTAATCGGAGGCGACATCATGGGTCTTATGATCTTTGTATCGAAGGGACTATAATGATTTGTTTGTAGGCAACGGTGCTAGGATACCTCTACGTTCGAGGGACGTGACCATTTGGATTCGTAAAGGCAACGAGAGAGAATTACCCTAAGGGGTGCATGTGTGAAAAGAGTGTGTTGATTCAGATTCATGTTATCTTGAAAATTAGAGTGAGCTATGTTCAATTTTAGTCTTGCCATACACGCCTAATTACTAGCAATTTAATAAGGTGCGGAAATTAAAATGCGGAAGTATAAAGTGCGGAAAGATAAATCCTACGCTATTACATGGCTTTGGGGCAGATACATAATTTAAAATGCGGAAATTAAAAGCCCTAATTAACTATTACATCCCATAAGCAATTACATAATTGGAATAAAGCAAACGATAAAAAGAAATCGTCCGAAACGGGAGAACCTGTGAAAAGATGAGAAATCGGAAAATACGAGGAAATCGAATAAGAGGAAAATGTTAGCAAAAATGATAATTTTTAAATGAGAAAAATATTTCATGCTGGAAATAACATTAATATGCTTAAAATAATTTTTTGGGATTTTTTGGCATTAATTTAATAATTAAAAACTAATTAAAAGTGATTTAAATGATAAATTAGCAAATAAATTAAATATGCATGCAAAATTAATGTTTTTAATTTTATAAATTAAATAAACATTTTCTGGAAATAATGCAAAAAGAAAAATATTTTTTGGTATTTTTTAATGCATGATAAAAAATTGTGAAAAGAAATTAAAATGAATGCAAAATATTAAATAAAAAGAAAAATATGAAAATAGTTGAAAAAGGTTGAAAAAGGTTGAGTTTATGAAAAAAGAAACAAAACTGGTCCTGATGAGGCTCGAACTCGTGACCAGGAGGAGCATCTTTGAAAAGTCCATGCCTTAACCACTAGGACAAGTGTCACTTGTTGTTAGAAAAGCCAAAATCAAATGAATATAAGTGATGACGCGTCAGGGATTTGTTTCAAACTGAGTCAGCATACGTGGACCCCAGTCACTTATGGACGGACGAATCAAAACGCGTTCTTGTGCCACGCCATCTCCTCGCCGCCGGTCAAACGAGTCAGCGACGCCGGCCGGAGCCCTAGCTCCGGTCGTCTTCTCCGGCAAGCACGATCCCTGAACCTGCAAAATACATGGATTCGAAGGCTGGGATTAAGGCTACCCCCCCTAAATCGGGGTCTGCGAATCCAATGGTGGCCTCAGTTTCCTTTGAATCAACCTGCAATTTGAGATTCGAAGCTCACAGTTCTAAAACCCTAGGCATGGCATCATACGATTCTGACGTTCAAACTCAACAACGATTGCCCAGATCGAACCCTTGGCATCTCATGAACATGTTAAAAGCATTAGAATTAATTAACACAAACAGAATAATAAAATGCAAAACCAAGAAAAAATTGAATATGTATGCATGTATATGGCTCGATTCTGCTTGCTTTGATCAATAATAATGATGCATCCTTACTCAATCTTACCCCCTGAACACGTTTGGATGATTGAAAGAGGCTGAAAGAGGCTGCAAATAAAAATTCGATTTTTCCAACTTCTTGAAAAATTTTGACAAAATAAGGGTTGTGTTTTTGGCTAGGGTTTCGTGTGGCTTGTGATACAGCTTGCTGGCTATTTATAGAGTGAAGTAGGAGAGAAAAAACAAGGAAAAAAGATTTGGTTTTGAATGCATTGAATGATTTTCAAATAAAATCAAATTTTATAAAGGAATTTGATTTTCTCTTAAATGGATGATCATGCACGAAATTGGTATGTATGATGGGCTTCCTTGGACCTCAAGTTTGATATAAAATCACTCCTCTTGAAAAAATATCTTATTTTCATATTTTATATAATTTAATTTTGAATTAAATGGTTTAAAATTCAAGAAGAAATTAATAAAATAGAAAATTGCCATGGCCAAGCATTTATGAGTCACAAATAATGTCATGAACAAGTTTGGATCATAAGATTATAGGCCCATTTGGAAAATTTTGCATTTTGACCAATATCTCCTTTTGTGCAATTGTCCAAAATTGCCCAACTTCTGAATAGTGTATCTTGATCAATTTTCCACATTTTTGAGTGTTCTTGGACTTTTTAGAAATATCTAAGAGTCATCTAACCAACCTCTTTGGTTTCATCTCAATTGGAGTTTCCATGCTCAATATATCTTCAAAACAAAATGTTGACCTTTTGTTGACTTTGAAAAGGACCTGTAATGTTTTGATCCATACCTTCCAAATGAAGCATTTTTTGAACATTCTTGTGAGACATGAAGTTGTAGAGAATTGAATTTCCTTCAAAACAAGAGGTGGTGGAAAAATTTCTGAGAAAGTATGAAGAAGTTATGCCCAGTCAAAGTTTGGTTGACTTTTCCTCAAGAAACGCTAATTTGGAAAGTTTGACTTTTGAGCAAATCTTGAGTTTTCTTGATGAATCATGATCAACCCTTGATCAAATGATGAATGTAACTTCAAAATGAGGATGTTGACCAAAAATAGTGAAGTTTGACTGTAGGTTGACCACATTGACTTTTGTCCAATCAACGATTTTCAACCATCTGAGCAATTGTTTGAGGAAACTTGACTTGTGAGGCTTGAAACTTGACATGGAGAATCTTTGAAGCATATGAGGAGGCATGAAGGCCATTGGAGATGTTGGAAGTCCATCTTGATCTGAGAAATACCAAACCCTAGTTTGGGTTGATTGTCTAGGAGAGGGTTTGTCTGATCAACCTTTGAGGAATCCTTGAGTATGGATGTATGGAATGTCTTGAGATGGTGGAGGGCAAATTTTGGGGTATGACATCTGCCCCTGTTCAATCTTCTTGTACTGGAAGGGTTAGATTGGCATGCTTGCCTTTCGCGACCTGGAGGTAGAAGATGATTGAACACTCAGTACACAAAATTTGCTCTGGGTTGGTGATGATGCGGGAATGGGCTTATAGATGCCATTTGGAGAAGCTGAGGAATGAGTCATACGCTAGACCCGAGATTATTGATAGGAGAGCTGACGGAGATGGGCTTAAGATGCCATCTGGAATGATCGATACTGGGGGGTGAGCCGTATGCTAGGCTCTGTAGTCGTTTTTGGAAATGAAAGGAGCAAGGAGATGGGCTTAAGATGCCATACGGAGGGAGTCGTACGTTAGACTTTGTGCTCATCTTTGAATGAAGTTATTGGTTTGTATTGGTTTTTAACCAAATATGCAGCATTCTGGAAGTGGAGAAATTGTTGACAAATAGTCGGAGATGGGCTTAAGATGCCATCCAGGGCAACTGAGTTGTATGCTAGACTCTATAGTTGCTGTTGATAATAAGAGAGGGTCAGAATACATCTTCGTGCTGATTACTCTGAGGGGATAATAGTTGGCAACATGTGGATATCTTCCCTGTTGTGCATCGGGTGTTGGTCCACTGCCTGTTATCGGAGGATAACTTGTGATCGTTCGGATAGTTTTCCCGTCTAGCTTCGGGCATTAATCCTGGATCTGTTGTCGGAGGACAACAAGGGTGGTCTTTCGGATAGTTTTCCCGTCTAGATTCGGGTCTTAATCCTGGACCAGTTGTCGGAGGACAACTAGGGCGGCCTTTCAGATAGTTTTCCCGTATGGATTCGGGTATTAATCTTGGACCAGTTGGCGTCAGAAGTGATTTTTCACCTGTTTTGGAAAAAACAAAGGAAACTTTGATAGAATATTGGTAGTCTTATGCAAGGAATGATGCATGATGATGTGTATGAATGACATATGCATATATGAGAAATGTATGAATGATGGATGTTGTGGTATTTCAAAACATATCCATCTTGAAGAAGATGCGGATGTTCTGCTTGGAGATTTCTGACTTCTGTTTGGGGACGGAAACCCTGAGAAGAAAGAAAACTTTGATTCCTCCGGTGCACTATCTGACCAAGTCTTGGGCCTAGATTTTGCTGTGGATGGTAGCGGTCGAGAAACACGTCGTTGAGGATCTCATATACAGACCCTGCTGGGGAGAGTCTGGGAGGTACTCTGCTAGGGATCTTGCGCGTAAATCCTGCTGGAGAATGTTTGATAGTTGCTGAGAGACCGGGTTAGAAGGATCTAGGGGCCCGTTGTAATCTCTAGTTGGGGAAAAAGGATGTAGGTTTCCTCTGGTGCACTACCTGACCAAGTTTCAAGCATGGCTACTGCTGCTGTCGGGGAAAAGGGGAATGTTGAGAGATGTTTTGTTGGGGATAAATACCTCGGCTGGGGGATGAAATGTTATTGCTCGAAGATGGGTGTGGCCCGATTAGGTTCAGTGGAATCACTGCTTGGGGGTTCTTCTCGTCTTTGCTGGGGAAGGTTTTGTGGTGAGTGACATCTCTGTGGGGATCATGCTCTGTGGGGGAAATGCATTGGTGACTTTCGTCGTCATCTCAATTCCTGGAGCCCGTAGTAATTACTTTTGCTTGTTAACTTTTCGCATGTTTGTGAATAGATTTTTATTGTTAGATGCATATAATCATTCAAAGCAAACGTTGGGCTTTATGCAAACAACAATAGCAAAAATTGTAAAGAAATAACTTGTATTTATTTGAAAGGTGGCGTATGGCCAAGTAGTTTGTATACACAAAAAGTAAAAAGCTATGCGGAAACAATCTCGTTAAGTTCCAACTATGCTAGTACTCATATATTTCACTATCTCATCTCCTTCATCGAGAAAGTGAGTGGGTGATTGTCGCCATTTGAATCTTGGATCTTGATAGTAGTCGTAGATAGGTGATCCGACGAGACATAGTCGACGCTTAAATCCCTAACTTTTGCCTAGACCGCCTTTCGGGTTTTCGTCTAGGGATACCTTTTTGCCCAAGCCGCCTTTGGTTTTCGACTTGCGGTGTACATGATTTGTATATATCCTTAACTTTTGCCCGAACCCTTTTGGTTCGCCAGGATGCCCTTATTTTTGCCTAGGTCCGTCGACCTAGCGGGTCTCTTTCATGCGTAGTATTTTTTTACTATGTCTGCGTTCACAGGGTGTGGCAAGTCTTCACCATCCATGGTGCTAAGTATTATAGCTCCGCCGAAAATACATCTTGACTACAACGGTCCCTCGTGGGTGGGATTCCATTTGCCCAGGATCACCTTGTGTAAGAATGATGCGCTTGACTACTAGATCACCGACCTGGTAGACTCGGTGCTTGACTTTCTTGTTAAATGCTCTGATCATTCGTTTCCGATAGATCTGTCCATGGCAGATGGATGTGAGTCGTTTCTCATCAATCAAGTTAATCTGGTCAAGGCGAGTCTGAATCCAATCGTCTTCGCCTAACTCTGCATCCTGGAGGACTCTGGTTGAGGGAATCTGAACATCGATGGGTAGGACTTCCATACCGTACACAAGAGAGGGGTTGCCCATGATGTTATCTTGTGGTCGATAACTATGAAGAGAGAATGGTAACATCTCATGCCAATCTTTGTAAGTCACTGTCATTTTCTGTATAATCTTCTTAATGTTCTTGTTGGCAGCTTCCACTGCGCCATTCATCTTTGGTCGATAAGGAGAAGAGTTGTGATGCTTGATCTTGAACTGCGTGCAGAGTTTGGTGATCATCTTATTGTTGAGATTAGAGCCATTATCTGTGATAATCCTTTCGGGAGTGCCATATCGATATATAAGATTATGTTTGATGAATCGAGCCACAATATTCTTGGTAACAGATGCAAACGAGGCTGCTTTTACCCATTTGTTGAAATAGTCAATTGCCACAAGGATGAAGCGGTGTCCGTTGGAAGCTGTGGGCTTGATTTCTCCGATCATGTCAATGCCCCACATTGCAAAAGGCCAAGGAGTCATTAGAACATTCGAGGTGCGGAGGTGCGTGCACTTTGTGCATATATCGGCATTTGTGACAAGATCGGCGTAGCGGTGACAATCGACTTCATGGTGGACCAATAGTAACCTGTTCTCAAAATATTCTTAGCCATGGTGTGTCCACTGGAGTGGGTACCAAATGCGCCTTCGTGTAACTCTTCCATGATACGTTCCGCTGTTTTCCGGTCTACACAGCGGAGTAAGCACAAATCGTGATAAGATGTCGTTGTTGAGGAATAATTTTGATGCAAATCTTCTCAAGAACTTCTTATCGTTGACAGATGCCCCTGCGGGATATTCCTGAGTCTCAAGATACCTCTTCACGTCGTAGTACCAAGGTTTCTCGTCTGTATCAAGTTCATAACAATACGCTGGTTCGTCAAACCTCTCAATGATGATCTGGGGAGCTTCGTTGTCCCATCTGACCTTGAACATAGATGACATAGTAGCTAATGCGTCTGCCAACTGATTCTCTTCTCGCGGAATGTGACTGAAAGTAATCTCTTTGAAGTAGGGGATCAAACTCAGAACATGCACTCGATACGGAATAAGATTCGGATGCTTCGTATCCCACTCTCCCTTAATTTGACTGATCACCAAAGCTGAGTCTCCATACAATTGCAAGAACTTGATTCTTAAGTCAATAGAAACTTTGATACCCATGATGCACGCTTCGTATTCGGCCATGTTGTTAGTGCAGCTGAAATAGAGTCTGGCGGTGAAAGGCGTATGTCCGCCTGCATGGGATGTAAGGACGGCGCCAATGCCATTGCCAAGTGCGTTTGAGGCTCCATCAAATACCATGGTCCATCGGGATCCTTGTTCAGGTCCTTCGTCCGGGCCTTGTTCTTCGCAATCAGTAACTAGTAAGACATCTTAAATCGAAATTGAATCGCATAGGCGATAGTCATCTACGATGAGCCAAATGATCGACTACTACACTCCCTTTGATCGCTTTCTGAGAAGTGTACTGGATGTCATATTCGGTTAAGATCATTTTCCATCTTGCTATTCTTCCGGAGAGAGCTGGTTTCTCAAATATGTATTTTATCGGATCCATCTTGGAGATCAATAAGGTAGTGTGAGTCAACATATACTGTCTTAGTCGGCGAGCAGCCCAAGCCAAAGCGTTGCAAGTTTTCTCGAGTTGTGAGTATCTTGTTTCACAGTCGGTAAACTTTTTGCTAAGGTAGTATATTGCATGCTCTTTTCGACCAGACTCGTCATGTTGCCCCAACACACACCCCATTGAGTTCTCTAACATCAAGTACATGATAAGAGGTCTTCCTTGATGGGCGGCATCGGGATAGGAGGATTACGTAGGTACTCCTTGATTTTGTCAAAAGCGATCGGCAATCGTCGTTCCATTCCACTACTTGATCTTTCTTGATTAATTTGAAGATTGGCTCACAAGTAGCAGTTAGATGTGCAATGAATCTGGCAATGTAGTTTAATCGGCCCAAGAAACCTCTTACTTCTTTCTCGGTGCGGGGAGCTGGAATTTATTGAATAGCTTTAACCTTGGCGGGGTCAACCTCAATTCCTTTACCACTGACAACAAACCCTAGGGTTTGGGATCGACTCCAAGGTGCATTTGTTAGGATTAAGTCTCGATCTATACTTCTTCAACCTATCAAGCAGTTTCGCAGATGATCAAGATGTTCTTCTTGATGCGTGATCGAGCTATCATGTCGTCGACGTAGACCTCTATCTCGTGATGAATCATGTCATGGAATAATGTCACCATAGCACGCTGGTAAGTGGCGCCCGTTCTTCATCCGAGCGGCATAACCTTGTAGCGAAAGTGCCCCATGTAATGAAAGTAGTCTTTTCCATGTCTTGAGGGGCCATTTTGATCGATTGTAGGAGAAACCATCCGGAAGGAGAAAACCTTATCGCGGTGTTGTCAACGGAACATCAATATGAGGAAGTGGAAATCGTCTTTCGGACTCGCTTTATTCGATCTCGTAATCCACAAACATTCGTACTTTACCATCCTTCTTAGGTCGGTACCACATTCGCAACCATTGTGGATAGGAAGTATGACTAAGAAACCGTGTTGAGCTGTTTCATAACTTGACTTTGATTTTCTCGACATCTCGGGATGCATCGCAACCTTCATTTCAGGAGAAAACCTTCTTTTGTCGGCAATCGGTGTACCACAATATCAATGTCTAAACAGGCATGTCTTCATATGACCAAGCAAAACCTCAATATAGTCTCGTAGCATCACGAACCAACTTTTCTTTAACACATTCTCAAGACCCGCCTATCTTGATCTCTTTTCATCTTCATCAGTACCCAAGTTCACAACCTCAACTTGCTCTTCGTGTGGTTGTATAACTCGCTCTCCTTGCTTGTAGTCGACAAGTTCTCCACGGCACTTCACAATCTTCCTCACCTTCGTCTTGGCTTGGTAGATCGGATTATCAAGTCATATTTAGCAATAGCATAGCTGTTATCAACGAGATTCGGAGTGATTCTGCAGTGTATCACGTGGGTGTGTGTAAGAACACATAGCTTCTTGAAGGGGTGATAAAGTAAAAGAAAGAAAACAACAATTGAATGCAAAAGTCCAACGATTTTATTGAATGAAAATATGCAAATGACAGATAATAACCCTCACAAACGAGCCATGATGTCCTGGGCAAGGCACTAGGCTTTCAAAGTTTATTGTTCAAAACATAGAAATACGAAAAGCAAAACCAAACAAGAGCAATTACTCCTGTCTAAAGGAGATTGGTATGGCGTCTTGATCTTCAATTCTTGAGCCCATTCTTTGGAGTTGGGAAGATCCACTGGCGATGTCGATGTCGTTGTCGTCGTCTATAGCATGGATTCCACCACGGCGATGCGGAAAGGAAGTTGGCCGCACGTTCGCGTATCATCTTGACCTCGATGGTGAAGCCTAAACCGGTCTTGTCAAATTTGAAAGGGAGGGGCTGTCCCAAATAGTACTACCTTCTTCAACGCGGCTTGAGCATCCTTGATGAGGCCATCCGGGCGGAGCTTGTGTAACCGGGTAGCGGAGAGTCAGCAGGCATGACTCGGGCATTGTTTCAAAAGCTTGAGGTCTCGAAGAATTCACCCTCCACCTCGAGGTATCGAATGGCCAGATGGTGACCATATACTCTTCTTCTCCCATCTTGTAACAACCTTTCCCTTCACTTGGGTACTTGAGTTTCGATGCAAAGTAGAAATGTGCACCTTCCCCATGTATCAAGGCGTCCAAGTAGGCAAGAGTAAGCTGGACGGATGTCCATGTGTAATACGGTGAACTGACTTTGTGGATTTTTGTATCCAAATGTGCGGATAGCAAGAGTCGCCACCGACTTTTATTTTTATCCAATTAAGGAAGGTAAAAGTACGAGAAAAAGACCGTTTAGATTACGAGTTCGGAGAATGGCTATGAAAAGGAAGGTATTAGCACCCGTTCCATCCGTAGTTATCTACGGGCTCTTAGTTGCTCTAGATCACCTTTTAAAATTGCTTTCTGTGTGTTTGACAAAAATGTTTTGAAAAGGCATTTCGCTTTGACTTTGTAATGACTCATGTAGGAGTGTATACAAAGTGTTAGGAAATGTTTCGTTTTGAAAAGAGTTTGAACTTTGAAAAAGGTGTGGTGTGAAAAGCATTTGGTTTAGAGCAAGCAACTAAAAGACTTATTACCCACTCGAATTGGTCGTTTTCGTGCTTCTACGTTCCTTTAGAATAGCGCTAGCCGTACCATTAGTTGGTAGGTAGCTCCATTTGTTGGATGTAAGCGGGACATTCGAAGGGACATCGGATGGTCATAGAAGGCAACTTGTAGGAAGTATCCTAGCACATTCGAAGGACTATCATCATTTTCGTGGCGACAATCGAGGTCAAGATCATGTATTCGGAGGCGACATCGTGGGTCTTATGATCTTTGTATCGAAGGGACTATGATGATTTATTTGGAAGGCAACGGTGCTAGAATACCTCTACGTTTGAGGGACATGACCATTTGAATTCGTAAGGCAATGAGAGAAAATTACCCTAAGGGGTGCGTGTGTGAAAAAGTGTGTTGATTTCAGATATTTTATCTTGAAAATTAGTGGGCTATGTTCATTATTATCTTACCATACACGCCTAATTACTAGCAATTGATAGGGTGCGGAAAGTAAATTGCGGAAAGTAAAGATGCGGAAAGGTAAATCCTACGCTATTACAAGGCTTTGGGGCAGATACATAATTTAAAATGCGGGAAAATAAAGACCTAATTTTAAACTATTACATCCCATATCTGATTACATTATTGGAAAATAAAATGAAAATAGTAAAGAAACGTCCGAATTGGAAGAACACGTAAACGAGAAATCGGAAAATATGATGAAATCGAAATAAGAAAAATGTTAGAAAAATGCAAATTTTTAATTGGAAAAATATGACATCTGGAAATAATGTAAACATGCTAAAATAATTTTTGGGATTTTTAGATGCAATTTAATAATTTAAAATGAATTTACAATGATTTAAATGCAAAATTACAAATAAAAATAAATATGCATGCAAAATATATTTTTGAATTTATTAAATTAAATAAAGATTTTATGAAAACAAATGTAAAAAGAATAAATATTTTTGATAATTTTTTAATGCATAAATAAAATGTGGAAATCAATTAAAATAACATGCAAAATATTAAATAATATAGAAAATATGAAAAAAAAATAGAAAAAAATGAAGTGTGTAAAAGAGAAAACAAAGCGGTGCTGAGGAATCGAACCCATGACCGAGGAGAATCTACCTTGCCGACTCAACCACTACACCATCATGCATTTGGTGTTTTGAAAACTAAAATTAATTGAATAAAAGTGTTCACGTGTCATGAGTATTTGAAATCAAAACAGTCGACCGGGCCCGGTGGAATGGAAAGCGAATCGGAAGCCACGGCCGCCACGCATGCCTCCACCGGTCCAACGGTCAGCAGCCTAGCTCGGTCGTCTTCCGATGAGGACCAACATCAAACACGCAAAATACGAAATTTAAAAGCAAAGAAAGGTCCATCCACCTAATTCGACCCTACAATTCAATGGAGGCATCGGTTTGGTGAATCGGCCTGTACGGGGCGGTTCAAGCTTCTCGGTTTCTAACCCTAACAATGGCTAAACACGATTCCGCGTCCAAACTCGTGAGCGATTGCCCGGATCCATCCTTAGCATCTCATGAACACATTGCAAGCGTTAAAATCAATTAAAACAGTGGTAATAAAAATACGAATTCAAGAAAAAAAACAATTATGTATGCATGTATATGGCTCGATCTAGCTTGCTTTGATCCATAACAATGATGTATTCTTACTCATACTTACCCCCTGAGCACGTTTGGATGGCTGGAAGAGGCGAGAAATTTGGAAATAAAATTCGATTTTCAAAGTTTCTTGAAATTTTTTTGCAAGAACTAGGGTTTGGCTTGAGCTAGGGTTTCGTCCTCTGGCTTGTATGCAATGCTAGGTATTTATAGAAGCAATTGGGATGGCAAAAGCAAGCAAAAAAGATTGAATAATCAATGTGCAAATATTTTCTCTTTAAAACAAATCAAATATTTGCAAAAAATCGATTTTTCCTTTCCATATGCATGAATCACGAATTTGGCAAGAGTCTTGGGCTTTCTTGGACATTAAGGAAGATATAAATCCAACTCATTTGAAAAAATAATTAATTTTCATATTTTATATAATTTATTTTTGAATTAAATGTTATAAAATTCAAATATAAATCATAAAAATAGAAAATTACCAAGGCCAAGCATTTATGGGTCAAGAATCATGTCATGAACAAGTTTGGATCAAAAGATTTTAGGCCCATTTGGAAAATTTTGCATTTTGACCAAAATGTCCTTTTGTGCAATTGTCCAAAATTGCCCAACTTCTAAATAGTGTATCTTGCTCAATTTTCCACATTTTTGAGTGTTCTTGGACTTTTTGGAAATCTCTAAGAGTCCTCTAACCAACCTTTTTGGTCTCATCTCAAATGGAGTTTCCATGCTCAATATATCTTCAAAACAAAAAGTTGACTTTTTTGTTGACTTTGAAAATGACCTGTAATGTTTTGGGCCATACCTCTCAACTGAAGCATTTTTTGGACATTCTTGTGAGACATGAAGTTGTAGAGAATTGAATTTCCTTCAAAACAAGAGGTGGTGGAAAATTTTTTGAGAAAGTATGAGAAAGTTATGATCAGTCAAAGTTCAGTTGACTTTTCACCTAGAAACCCTAATTTAGAAAGTTTGACTTTTGAGCAAATCTTGAGTTTTCTTGATGAATCATGATCAACCCTTGATCAAATGATGAATGTAACTTCAAAATGAGGATGTTGACCAAAAATGAATTTTGATGTATGTTGACCACGTTGACTTTTGTCCAATCTGTTGATTTTCAACCATCGAGCAATTATGCGAGGAAACTTGACTTGTGAGGCTTGAAACTTGACATGGGAATCTTTGAAGCATATGAGGAGGCATGAAGACCATTGGAGATATTGGAAGTCCATCTTGCCCTGAGAGATACCAAACCCTAGTTTGGGTTGATTGTCTAGGAGAGAGTTTGTCTGATCAACTCTTGAGGAATCCTTGAGTATAGATGTATGAAATCTCTTGAGTGGATGGAGGGAAAATTTTGGGGTATGACAGTGCCCATTCAATCTTCTTGTCTGGAGGGTTAGATTGACACGCTTGTCTTCGTGACACGGAGGTAGAAGATGATTGAACACCAATACACTGAAAATTTGCACTTTGTTGGTGGATGATGCGGGAATGGGCTTACAGATGCCATTTGGAGAAGTTGGAGACTTTGCTGGAGAATGAGTCGTACGCTAGACTCGAGAATGTCGATAGGAGAGTTGGCGAGGATGGGCTTAAGATGCCATCGGAAAGATCGATCTTGGGGGAGTGACGTGCTAGGCTCTGGTCGTTCTGGAAGGAGCATGGAGATGGGCTTAAGATGCCATCCGGAGGAGTCATACGTTAGACTTCGTGTTCATTTTTGAATGAAGTTATTGGTTTGTATTGATTTTTAACCATATATGCAGCGTTCGAAAGTGAAGCGTTGATAAGTAGTCGGAGATGGGCTTAAGATGCCATCCAAGGCTGAGTCGTCACGCTAGACCATGTAGTTCTTTGATAATAAGGAATCGAATAACTCTTCGTGTTGATTACTCGGGGAATAGTAGTTGGCAAGAATGTGGATAGCTTCACATTGTGCATCGGTGTCGATCCATTGCATGTTATCGGAGGATAACGAGGCGGTCTTTCAGATAGTTTTCCGTCGATTCGGGGCTTAATCTGGACGATCGTCGAGGACAACCAAGGCGGTCTTCGGATAGTTTTCCGTCGATTCGGGCTTAATCTGGACTGTTTGCGAAATGACTTTCACACCTTTGGAGAAAACAAGAGAAACTTTGATAGAATATTTGTTAGCTTTATGCAAAGTATGATGCATGATGATGTATGAATGACATATGCATATATTGTGATTTTATGAGAAATGTATGAATGATAGATGTTGTGATATTTCAAAACATATCCATCTTGAAGAAGATGCGGATGTTACTGTTTGAAGATTTCGACTTACGCTTGGGGAATTGGTAGGTGAGAACCCGCTTTTGAAAGAAGAAAGATATTTGGGATTCCTCCGATGCACTATCGACCAAGTCTTGGGCCTAGATATTGTTGAGGTAGATATTTGAAGCTCGTTGTTGGAGATCTCATATATAGACCTATTTGAGGAGATTTAGGGATCTCTTGGGGACTGAGTGTAGATCTCATTGGAGAGCATTTGATATTGCCGGGAACCGGTTAGAAGGTCAGAATCCGTTGTAATCCTGGGAGATGAAGATGTAGTTCCTCATGCACTATCGACCAAGTTTTGAGTCGGATCTGCTGGGGAAAAAGGAAAGAATGAGAGATACCAGTGGGGATAAATACCTTATTTGGGGGTGAGGTGTTCTTGCTTGGAGGCGATGTAACTTTACTTAGTCGAGTGGAATTGCTTTGTGGATTCCCTTTGCTCTTTGGGGAAGTTGTGTTGTGAGTGACACCTTTGCAGGGATCATGCTCTGTGGGGGCAGCTTTGGTGACTTCGTCGTCGTCCCAATTCACGAACTGTAGTAAGTACTTTTGTATGTTCACTTTTCGTATGTTTGTGATTAGATTCTTATTGTCAAATGCGTATAGTCGTTCAAAGCAAGCGTTGGACTTATTGCAAATGACAACAAAAATTGTAAAGAGAAAGAATTTGCGTTTATTTGAAAGGTGGCGTGTGGCCAAGTAGTGCATACACAAGAAGGTAAAAAGCTATGAAACAATCTCGTTAAGTTCCAACTATGCTAGTACTCATATATTTCGACTATCTCATCTCCTTCATCGTTAAAGTGAGTAGGTGATCTTAGCCATTTGAACCTTGAATCTTGATAGTATGCAGGCGGTGATCTGGAAGAGACATAGTCGTCGCTTAAATCTAACCTTTGCCTAGACCGCCCTTTCGGGTTTTCGGTCTCGGAGATACCTTTCTTGCCCAAACCGCCTTTTCGGTTTTCGACTTGCGGTGTACATGTTTTGTATATATCCTTAACTTTTGCCCGAACCTTTTGGTTTGCGGGATGCCCTTACTTTTACCTAGGTCGATCGACTTAGCGGGTCTCTTTATCGTAGTATTTTTGACTATATCTGCGTTCACGGGGTGTGGAAGTCTTCACCATCCATGGTGCTAAGTATCATAGCTCATGGAAAATCTTGTTTGACTACAAATGGTCCCTCATGGGTGGGAGTCCATTTGCCCACAGGATCTTGTGGAAGAATGATGCGCTTGACTACTAGATCACCGACTTGGTAGACTCGGTGCTTGACCTTCTTGTTAAATGCTCGATCATTCGTTTACGATAAATCATCCATGGCGGATGGATGCGAGTCGTTCTCATCAATCAAATTAACGGTGAGGCAGTGCAGATCGTCGTCTTCTTTAACTCGCCTCTGGAGGACTCGGTTGAGGGTATCCCGAACCTCGATGGGTAAGCGGCTTCCATACCATATCTGAGAGAAGGGGTTGCCTGTGGATGTTCATCTTGTGGTGCGATAACCATGAAGAGCAAATGGTAACATCTCATGCCAATCTTTGTAAGTCAGGTCATCTTGTATAATGTTCTTGTTGGCTTCTGCGCCCATTCATCTTAGCCGATATGGAGAAGAATTGTGATGCTTGATCTTGAGCTGCGTGCGAGTTCGGTGATCATCTTGTTGTTGAGATTGGAGCCGTTATCGTGATAATCCCGAGTGCCATACCGACGGATAAGATTATGTTTGATGAATCGAGCCACAACATTCTTGTAACAGATCTGACGAGCTGCTTCTACCCATGGTGAAATAATCAATTGCCACAAGGATGAAGCGATGTCCATTGGAGCTGTGGGCTTTTTCTCGATCATGTCAATGCCCCACATTGCAAAGGCCAAGGAGAAGTTAAAACATTGAGTTTGGAGATGCGTACTTTGTCGCATATCGGCACTTGTGACAAGATCGAGCATAGCGGTGACAATCGACTTCCATGGTGGACCAATAGTAACTGTTCTCAAAATCTTCTTAGCCATGGTGTGTCTTTGGGTGGGTACCAAATGCGCCGTGTAACTCTTCCATGATACATTCTTTGTTTTACGGTCTACCTGCGGTAGATGGCACAAGTCGTGGTTCGCTTGTATAATATGCGTTCTTTGAGGAAGAATTTGGATGCAAATCTTCATGAACTTCTTATCATTATGAGATGCCCTGCGGAATATTCACGAGTCTCAAGATACCTCTTCATCGTAGTACCAAGGTTTCTCTATCAAGCTCATAACAATATCTTGGTTAGTCAAACTTCTCAATGATGATCAGGGGAGCCTCGTTGTCCCATCAACCTTGAACATAGGCGACATAGTGTGTCACGTCTGTGATTCTCTTCTCGTGGAATATGATTGAAAGTAATCTCTTGATAAGGGATCAAACTCGAGAACATGCTCTCGATACGGAATGAGATTCGGATGCTTAATATCCCACTCGCCCTTAATCGTTGATCACTAAGGCAGGTCTCCATACACTTGTAAGAACTTGATTCTTAAGTCAATAGCGACTTTGATACCCATGATGCAGCTTATACGGCCATGTTGTTGGTGCATGAAACATAATCTGGCGGTGAAAGGATATGTCCGCTTTGTGGGATGTAATGATGGCGCCAATGCCATTGCCAAGTGCGTTTGAGGCTCCATCAAAGACCATGGTCCATCGGGATCCTTGTTCGGGTCCCGTGCAGGGCTGGTTCTTCTGATCGGTAACTAGTAAAACATCTTCATGCGAAATCGGTGCATGATAGTCATCTCTCGGCTTGATGAGCCAAATGATGGCTACACTTCCTTTGATCGCTTTAGAAAGTGTCTTTGGATGTCATATTCGGTCAAGATCATTTGCCATCTTGCTATTCTTCGGGAGGCTGGTTTCTCAAATATGTATTTTATCGGATCCATCTTGGAAATCAACAAGGTAGTGTGAGTCAACATCTTGTCTTAGTCGGCGAGCAGCCCAAAAGCGTTGCAAGTTTTCTCATTTGTGAGTATCTTGTTTCACGATCGGTAAACTTTTGCTAAGGTAGTATATTGCATGCTCTTTTCGACCAGACTCGTCATGTTGCCCAACACACCCATTGAGTTCTCTAACTGTCAAGTACATGATCTTCCTTGATGACATCGGGATAGGAGGATTACATGGGTACTCCTTGATTTTGTCAAAGCGATCGGCAATCGTCGTTCCATTCCACTACTTGATCTTTCTTAGTAACTTGAAGATTGGCTCACAGTAGCGATTAGGTGTGCAATGAATACAGTAGTTTAATCGGCCCGAAACCTCGACTTCCTTCTCGGTGCGGGGGGGCATCTCTTGAATAGCTTTAACCTTGGCGGTCAACCTCAATACCTTTTCCACGACAACAAACCCTAGGAGTTTTCGGATCGACTCCAAAGGTGCACTTGTTAGGATTAAGTCTCGATCTGTACTTCTTCAACCTATCAAATAGTTTACGCAAATGATCAAGATGTTCTTCTTGATGCGTGATCGAGCTATCATATGTCGGCAGACCTCTATCTGATGAATCATGTCATGAAATAATGTCACCATGCTTGCGATAAGTGGCGCACGTTCTTGATCCGAGCAGCATAACCTTGTAGCGAAAGGTGCTTATGTGTAACAAAGTAGTCTTCTCCATGTCTTGAGGAGCCATTTTGATCGATTGTAACGGAGAAACCATCCATGAAGGAAAACCTTATCTTTGGCGGTGTTGTCAACGAACATCAATATGAGGAAGTGGAAATCGTCTTTCGGACTTGCTTTGTTCGGATCTCGTAATCCACATTCACATTTGTACCATCCTTCTTAGATACAGGTACCATTTACCTTGTGGATAAGAGGTGACTAAAGAAACCGGCGTTGAGCTTTCATAACCCGGCTTTGATTTTCTCGACATCTCGGGGCATCGTGAACCTTACATTTCTTTGGGAAAAACCTTCTTTTATCGGCAATCGATGTACCACAATATCAATGTCTAAACCGGCATGTCTTGTGACCAAGCAAAAACCTCAATAGTCTCGTAGCATCTGAACCAACCTTTCTTTAAACATTCTCAAGACCCGCTCTATCTTGATCTCTTTTACATCTTCAGTACCCAAATTCACAACCTCAACTTGCTCTTCGTGTGGCTGTATAACTCGCTCTTCTTCTTTGGCATCATGACAAGTTCTCACGGCACTTCACAATCTTCCTCACTTTCGTCTTGACTTGGTAGATCGGATTATCGAAGTCATATTTAGCAATAGCATAATTTTATACTTGAGATTCGGAGTGATTCTAGGTGTATCACGTGGGTGTGTGTAAGAAACACATAGCTTTTTGAAGGGTGATAAAGTAAAGAAAGAAAACAACAATTGAATGCAAAAGTCCAGCGATTTATTGAATGAAAATCATAAGCAGACGAGATAATAACCCTATAAGCGAGCCATGATGCCCGGCAAGGCACTAGGCTTTCAAAGTTTATTGTTCAAAACATAAAAAATCGAAAAGCAAAACAAAACAAAACAATTACTCGGCTAAAGGAGATTGGTATGGCGTCTTGATCTTCAATTCTTGAGCCCATGATGCAGGTTGGGAAGATCCACTTGCGATGTCGAAGCCGTTGTCGTCGTCTTCTATAGCATGGATTCCACTCGGCTGATGCGGAAGGAAGTTGGCGGCACGTTCGCGTATCATCTTGACCCTTGATGGTGAAGCCTAAACCGGTCTTGTCAAATTTGAAAGGAAGATCGGGGAGGCCCCAAATATACTACCTTCTATTGACGATCTTTCGGTGAGGCCATCCTAGCGAACTTGTAACTCCAGGAGTGACGGGAGAGTCACAGGGCATGACTGGGTATTGTTTCAAAAGCTTGACGGGGTCTCGAAGAATTCACCTTCCATCTCGAGGTATCGGAATGATTGTAGATGGTGACCATATATTCTTCTTCACCATACGTAACAACCTTCCCTTTCAGGGTACTTGGTTTACGATGTAGGTGAAATAGCGGCCTGCCCATGTATCAAGGGCGTCCAGTAGGCAAGAAATGGTGACGGATGTCCATGACAAAGAAAGTGAGTCAAAGTGCGAACCGACTTTAGGCAGATGAGCTCTCAAGTCTTTGCTTAGAACCATCAAAGCTCTCACGATAATGTCATGGGTCTCGACCAACCCGCCGACATCAAGTCGATCAAAAGCGATCTTGAAGGATATTGAGGCGGAAGGTATCCACAAAACATGAGCATGAGTGCCCTTGCATTCAAGAGAGATGTGCAAGGCTTTGTTGTGTTCTTTCGGCGAGTCAAATCGACATCGAGAGAAGCCTAGGCCGTTGTTGGCAGCCGGGCTAGCAATACAAACTTCAATTGGTCGGTGGTAGTGTCTTGCGGCACATGAGCATTCTTGAAACTTCACCAAGGCATTAGCATGAGCCTCGAGCACAAGGAAGCGATGGAAATCTTGGACGGAGTCTCCCAATTGTTCCACAACATTGTAGTCACTCTTCTTGATAATCTTGAATTTCCTCCATTTCTTGTTTGGAGGTGTCTTGATAACTTCCTTTGGTATACGGTGAGCGGGATGAGTCCTTTGGTTCTTTCCCTCTAGCTTGGGAATGGTTGAATATTGGAATCTGTTGAGTCGCGGTGTCTTTTGGAGGAGATATCTGGAGAGAGAATACCCTTGGTTGGTCACCTTACTAGATCATTGATGTTGTCAATGTCGGGAATGGTAGCTTCAATGTAAGATCTTCAATGGTCGGAGGGTCTTGCTTGACGCCATGATAGTAAACATCGGCTCCATAATTCCAAGGGATAGCTTTGGGAGGAATATGGGCTGGTCTTGGAAGTAATGATGAGGAGGTGCCTCTCAAACCGAGAATCGTGAGAGGAAATCCTTATTGTGTTAACATCGACGCAATCTTACAGGAAATCGTCACCCATCGGTCGCCTTAACATCTTCAATAGGAATCTTGTAGCTCGAGCAGTGTACTTCACCATGTAATCATACTTTCCACTTGGCTGCCCAAGGTATCCCTGAGATGTCTTTTCATTCGCATTGTCAATCTTGAACTTAGACATTTCTTCACAACCGCACGGTGGTTTGGAAATAATCTCACGGTTATCCATCATGCCTTGAACCGTCTTCTCAACCAAGCACAACCATCGGTAGCGGATGGGCACCAACGATTCTCGGGCATCTGGTTGACAAACACAGCAAATTCTTCTTAACGGTCATCGGAGGAATGGTCAGTCATCTATGTTGAAAACATAAGTATCATCCTGCTTGACATTGGAACTCTTGTCATGGTTGGCGCATTCAGTCACCATTCGGTCTCGCGGGATCAAATTCATCTGTAGCTTCAATCATATC